>ML810682.1:90150-106680 GCA_009831015.1 Picea engelmannii
GGGGGGGGGGATTGAATAATAGATGTAACATTTATAGCCTCTTTGTCCTTTTTTAATTTGGGTAGGGTTACACATAAATTTGAAGTCAGACATTATCAATATCATTGTGAGTCAATTGATGGGTTTTTCTTGTGTATATTGAGTTTAAGTTATGACAATGATGAATAACATATACTATTGAGTTAGTTAGATCTAAACATAATGAAGGTAAGCTCTAGAATACCAACCAATGGCCTTAACTACAATTAGAGGAATTCATTGCCAACATGGATGCACAACACAATGAGAAGTTATCCTTGGTAAATGCTTTGGAGTAACTAAGACAATGGTTTTCCAATATGTGGTTGTATTTGCAACTGGTCAATCCATGACTTGAGGAACTAATGTCATATACATGACTTGATGATACCCTAGACTTGGTCCATCTTTTTGTGATGTGGTTGTGCAATCTAAACCTTGACCTACAATTTTATAAGTTGGTGTGAGAATGGGGCTATGGGGATTCACTAATGTAAAAATTGATGTATTGAGTGTACCCCATGATTAAACAAGATCAAAACTTGAGAGAAAATTTATGTATATCTATTGCAAAAAGTTATAATGTTTACAATAATTCACAATACTAGATGGAAATAATAGAGTTGTAGGATCATCCCCCTCAAGACATGAGGCACAAGATGGAATAATTATTACTAGTGGTGTATACTACGAGATATTTTATCACAAGGAATGCCTAGTTAGTAGAAGTATGAAAATTGAATGATGATTTAGGTATCCTGCATATCAAACCCTCAGAAAATAAAGTGCCACTATGAGCACTTCAACTAATGGTCAAGATATGATACTTAGAGCTATGATAAATAGAGTATGTTGTAGATGCTAAGTGGTAGACAAATTTGGAAATGCATTGATAACATGGATGATTTTAAGGATGAAAACTTATTTTAAAATGTAGAAACCTTGGCGAATCTTACTAATCCTTCATATGCCAACTATAAATGTTCGGCAATATTTTTGTAAAAATATTCAAATTTCTAAGGATTTTATATAGTTTTTATAAAATTTTGGCGATTTTAAAGGTAAAATAATTTTATGCTATAGAATTTGGGTGAATCGTTTTTAAAATAGCAAATCTCGTTTTTGGAAAAACCATGGAAAATTAGCCCATGAGCGAAATTTAGCCCCTAAAATCATCCCTGATTGATAACCCGTGGTTTAGAATAAGATCAAGCCTTTATTGCAGGGGCCACTATTGTGTTGTAGAAATGGGCGCAAGAATTGGAATCATTATAGCCACCCAGAGTTAGAACATTAGAATTTCTTCTAAAGTTGGCCCTTCAATTAAGGGACAACAAGAGAAAATAGATTGAGAAGTAGAACCAAGTGAAGTATAACAAAGTTGACTTGAGGACAAGTTAACAGGTGTGGTCGGGCTTGTTGGCCCCTTTATTTTGATGACTTGACAAGAATGGACCCAACTCACCATGGAAAACAATAGAATGTAAGGATAAGAACACTAGTTTTCATGTTCTAAGTAGTTACACAAGTACTTTGTGTACATTAATGTATATGTTGCTTGCCACTCGAAGTAGTTTGTTAGTTAGTTAGGTTCCCTAACTTTATGAAAGATACCTTTGGATTATAAAATTATATATATGTATCATTGTATGGTTGAGAGAATAGTAAAAAAGGAAGAGAGTGTGGCATGCATGGATGACTAAGCTTGTCGATATTTGCATAAGACAAAATGTATTTGTTGGTTATTTAAACCCTCATGAAGTCTTATTTCTAAGATGGATATCTTTATTTTTATGATCTATTCTACTGATGTTTATGTTGTGTTTCTTTAATTTTTTTTATGATTATAAATGGACATATTTATATTATCATGAATGTTGTGGGTAATGAATACTTGTTTACTATTAAGAGTTAAAGTATGGATTACAACCTTGTAGCTTCATTTTGTAACATTATACACCTATCAAATATCTTGGCAATGTTCCTTGATTGAGACAGTCTCCATTTCACTGATTAATAATGTTGCTACTAGACTACATCAATCTTTATTGGACACCTAATTAAACCTAGATTTTCATATTTTAAGAAAAATGTAGTATATGTGGTATAATTCTTTCAATTAAATTCCAAAGAAAACAATGTGGCCCTTTTCTTGAAAGGAGTGCTTCCAACTATTTTATATATTTTCTCCATTCTTTAAAAGCCTTAAAAGTATAGGTAGATTAACAAAGAGTGAGTGATTCTTCTTAAGATATGTATGTCACGAGATTGTAATATTTTTTCCATTCTTTAAAAGCCTAAGATATGTATGTCACGAGATTGTAATATTTTCTCCATTCTTTAAAAGCCTAGCCTTAAATATAGATAGATTAACAAAAAGGAGGTGATTCTTCTTAAGATATGTCACGACATTGAAACTCAAGAACTTAAAGTTCGATATAGGTAGATTAACAAAGAGGGAATGATTCTTCTTAAGATATGTCACGAGATTGAAATAATTTCTCCATTCTTTAAAAGCCTAGCCTTAAAAGTATAGGTAGATTAACAAAGACTAAGTAATTCTTCTTAAGATATATCACGAGATTGAAATTGAGATAATTTCTCCATTCTTTAAAAGCCTAGCCTTAAAAGTATAGGTAGATTAACACAAAGTGAGTGATTCTTCTTAAGATATGTCACGAGATTGAAACTCAAGAACTTAAAGTTCGATGGTTTCTTACAATGAGGTCCCATACATCAAATATGCCATCGTGAGGGGTGAGACTTAAAATTTTATCTTTTACTTAAGCCTATGTTATATGATATTAGATGGATTATAAAAAATAACTCACAATGAAAATGTTGTTGCAATATAAAAAAATTCTTTGTTGCAATATAAAAATGTGTGATTCACATGAGTGAATTTTATATATGCCACAGTCATTTTCATATAATTTTTGTAGATAATTCTTGTAGCAGTGGGGAGTTTTTTCAAGAATTGTAAAAAGGAAAACAACAATTACTTAAAATATCTATATGGAATCACAAATAAAGAGAAAATGAGTAATGTGGATGTATACAATATAACTTGAATAATTGGGCAAGATGCATAGTAGTTTTAAATGTAACATAAGACATAAGTGAATTTCTATGGGTATATTGATAATCATCTTTATGGAATTGGGTGGAGTGTAACTTTAGAGTTGGATTAATAAGCTCTAACATGATAGATTTTGAGTGTTGTAATGATCATCCTAAAGAAATTTGACTAGTCTATTGTAGTGGAAAATTTTTAAATTCAATTCAATGTACTGCATAAGTTATTATGGGTAGTTTTTTTTATGAGTGATTTGAGTAAGAGTAAGTGAAGTGCAAGTTTTATTTACATTAAAGATATTAATATTTTTTTTTTAAATTTAAGTTATACTTAAAAGGATAAACTCAACTAAGTCATCCACTAAAATTTAAAAATGTGTTTTTTTTTAATCACAATAAAAATTTAAATTAATATAAATGAGTTGTGCCAAATCAAACAACAAAATCTTACAAAATTACAAAATCCTACATTAAAATTTAAAAATGTGTTTATTTTTTAATCACGATATAAATTTAAATTAATATAAATGGGTTGTGCCAAATCAAACAACAAAATCTTACAAAATTACAAAATCCTACTCTTGGACTGAGCATATTTCTAAGATAACAGTGACAAAGTCTAAAGCCTTTTCCAAGAAGGCATTCCATACATACTGACCCAATAAAAAAACTACTCTAAAAAACATCAACTAATTATGGAGGAACATTATCCTAAACCTCACAGCCCTCGACCGAATGAGGGGATCCATCTTCAACTTCCATGAGAACCAGATCTTGACCCATTGTATCTTCATCATTCTGGCTTTCATGTTGATAATTCATTGTGCCTTGATTGTTTGAAACCAAAGAGGGAGAATACTGAGGTTGTGGAATAACCAATGGCCAAATACATTGGCATTTAGCTTCCAATATATCGATCCTCTACATTTGAGTTGAAAGGAGATTCATAATGTTGTTGCGTTGGTAGCACTGGCCTATTCTAGGTTTCAGATCTTTGTTGAAATGTGGAGGAGGGAATCATTGTTCGTTTGCATTATTTCCTCATGCCTTAAGAGAATTTTCCTAACTTCTGACCAATTAGATCTATCCATACCTGTCCTGCAAATATTTTGCACCAAACCACAAACATGAAACCTAGACCACACAACCCCAAAGTAGAAATTCCCAATTCCAACTTTGAAAAAGATAAGATGAAAGGGCTACAAGTTCTTCTAAAGATGAAAGATAGAAGCAATTAAATTTCCAACAAAAACTAACACAGGGATAGGCAACATGAAACTTCAAAATTCGCCACCCGAAAATGCCATCAACCGCCTGCAAAGTCCAAAAAACTCACCCACAAACCTCCCAACAAACTGCACTAGTCCAAACCCGCATCCACATTGAGAACCCTTGAGCCAAGAATTACCATAACAAGTTTCCTCCCACATTTCAAAAGGAGTTGACACACTTCACATTGATTAACCTCTATGCATCCCATACACTTCATATGTGTGTGAAACCCTATAATTTTTCTATCCATCCATTAATAAGGAGTTGACACACTTCGCATTGATTAACCTCTATGCATCCCATACACTTCATATGTTCCCATACACTTCATATTTACATGAAACCTTATAATTTTTCTATCCATCCATTAATGAATTCAAATGTTGTTTTCCATTAACTATGGATTGAGTTTTGTTAAATCACTAAAGTATAGGGAGATGTCCCCTTACCCCATTTTTTTATTGAAATACCTTGAGGTAAAAAAAAAAAAGCAAACTTAGCCCTATAATTTGCTTTTGAATTTAATTCTTGCTATGGAAACACTTCTCCATAGCGAATATGCCTAAGTAAGGTTGTTAAAAAACATTCCCAAACCCTCAATCCTAAAAAACTATTCTATTTTCTTGGAGATCATGAAGATTCCCTACTTGCCACCTCATTAAATGTATTTATTATTTATTATTAGGTCTAGATCTATTAAGTTATAACTAGAGGTTCAACAATCACTCAAAACATATAGTGATTGATGCCTTTATAATTAAGATGCCTTCGTGATTGGTGATTTGCTATATAACTATTGAAATTGAGTAATTAATTTTCTACTAACATTGACTATGAATTTATATGTATTTTTTAGCTTTTTATTATTTATCTTATAACTTTGATTACTTCTGTTAGCGTTATCCTATAATATATATTTTTTTTCCATATTATAAACTTGTATAAATTATCCAGACCATGATATTAAACTGTTACTATCATAATGATTCCATGCATTTTCCCAATTCCATTCCTATCAGGTCACAATTCAGAGCAATCTGTACAATCCCTTCTCCGGTAGCAAGACGAGGACGTCCCAAAAGTCACGGCGATTGAGTAGAAATTATGTCCGGAATTTTGAAAACACATCATATAAATTAAATGGTTTTACCCTACCACTTTATAACTTTCTGTTATTAACTTTATAAAAATAATAATAATTTATTTTTAAGATTACTGTTAATCTAGATGTATGAGACCTCTCTCAGTTGTTTGACTGGTAAAGTTTACAAAGGTATACATACTTTACCCTTCTGGATTTAAACTTGTGACTTCTTGGGAAGATGTACACGTTTTTAACCATTAGACCCACTCAGTCTATATATATAAGGTGTAAATTTATAAGTTTCTTATAAAAACTTCTTACTTGAAAAATTCGAAAGCTGTAAATAGAATTCCTGAAGGTGCATAATGCTTGCTGTTCAGACCTGATCAACCTGTTGTTGGGATTTGGTGACAACAAATTCCTCCAAGGATGGATTTGGATCATATTATTCTGCGTTGGTTGCAATTAAATAGACCAAGTTAGAATGTGGATAGGAGTGTAAATGTATATAAATTTATGTAAGCCCCTAGAGGCAAATGGCAGAAGCAGGATAGAGTGAGAGTTGTATTATTGAAGCTGTTGTAATCTCCATGATCTGAATAATAAAACAACCGATACCTATGCTTTGGTAGACTTAACCTAAATTTGGTGAACCATGTGAAATCTCTGTACTTCTTATCTGTGTAATTATTGATTATCATATGTGAATTGTGTTTTCTGCATTTGCAATTCTAATACCTGTGACATCAAAGTATGAAGAGGATTTCCAAGAAATGGACAATTTTAGCCGTGATGAAAAATGGCCTGACCGCGGGGCCATGTTGGTTGTTTGTTTTTAATTTCCATTATGGCAGTACGTTGTCATCTTCACAGTGATCTGCTACATGACAGAACGCTTCAGGCAACAACTTCTGAGTTCTGAGTTAGACAGTAATGGAGAAGGCCACTTGCACACACATATATATATATATATATATATATATATATATTATTGCCATACCTTTACAGATAGATTTGATCACCCAGAAATGGCAGACATGAAATACTGAACGCGAGTATAATACTGCCGGCCATGTTGGTTGCACTGCACTGTTATCGTCCTTTCTTATTAATTTTCAAGATTGACAGTACGTTGTCAATTCCGCCATACGAAACTGATCGCTGCTCACAGTGAAAGCTGTGGAATATTTGCTGTACGATTTTCGATCTCTCTCTTTTCTTTGTGACAATCTATTTAATTGTGTTTGCATTTTAGTGGTTGCGGGGAGGAATCAACTTACAAATGATGAAATGAAGGACGGGAATATATGTGTTGTTTTGTTGGATGAAGTGGGAGTGATGTCATCCCGTCCCTACATTTTAGAAAAGCAAAGCAATAAAAATGTGGTCAGAAACCATTTCACTACATTTCTAAAGTAACGGCGTTCCTGTTGGCTACGCCAGCAAACTTTGCTTTCTGTAATGGATATGCGTGATCTAGAACGCTTCTCATGAACAATATGCAATTTGCTCCGTTGGTTTAGTAAGATAGTTTGCCAGTAATCACAGTTAATATCATGTCAGGGTTGTAATTTAAAAATGAAACAACTTGTTAAATTTGACAGTTTTGATAACTTTGCACAATTTTAATCAAAATCAAAGATTATCATTATCATTATTTTCCAATCAAATTTCATCCCTATTAAACCCTAAACCCGTGTCCATCAGATTCCATCCCTATTAAAGCCAGTGGTATATGAACTAAAGCCCATGGCATATGAACTGATTACATAATTATATTTCAATCGGTATATGAACTAAAGCCCATGGCATATGAACTGATTACATAATTATATTTGATTGAAGGCTGCATCGAACCAGTTTCTCATCAAATTCCATCCTATTTGATTAAGAAATGCATTATCATTATTTGCCCATCAAATTCCATCCTTATTAAATTCTTGCCCATCAAATTTCATCCCTATTAAAACCCATGACACATAAACTGATTCCATAATTATATTTGATTGGAGGCTACATCTAACCATTTTCCCATCAAATTCCATCCTGTTTGATTAAGAAATCCATTAACATTATTTGCCCATCAAATTCCATCCCTATTAAACCCTTGCCCATCAAATTTCATCCCTATTAAAACCCATGGCATATTGGCATATAAACTGATTACATAATTATATTTGATTGGAGGCTACATCTAACCATTTTCCAATCAAATTCCATCCTGTTTGATTAAGAAATGCATTATCTTTATTTGCCCATCAAATTTCATCTCTATTAAAATCCATGGCATATAAACTGATTACATAATTATATTTGATTGGAGGCTATATAGAACCATTTTCTCATCAAATTCCATTCTGTTTGAGTAAGAAATGCATTATCATTATTTGTCCATCAAATTCCATCCCTATTAAATCCTTACTCATCAAGTTTCATCCCTATTAAAACCCATGACATATCAACTGATTACATAATTATATTTGATTGGAGGCTACATAGAACCATTTTCCCATCAAATTCCATCTTGTTTGATTAAGAAATGCATTATCTTTATTTGCCTATCAAATTTCATCCCTATTAAACCCTTATTCATCAAATTTCATCCATATTAAAATCCATGACATATACACTGATTACATAATTATATTTGATTGGAAACTACATCCAACCATTTACCCATCAAATTACATGCTGATTAAGAAATGCATGAATATTACCTGATTGCATAATTATGTTTGATTGGAAACTACATTATACATCCTTTAGATTGTAAGATCTTTATCGAAGTTTACAAAAACAGAATAATTGATATGTCATATTTTAAAATAGCACATATGTGTGACATATCTTGCTTCGAGTTTGTAAAAGCCTAAAAAGAAGCCTAAAAAGAGAAGCATGTATGCCTTCAAGGAGGACAAAGACACTGAAGGTATCATATACTTAGAAATCATCCTATCAACTACTTGAAAGAGAAAGCTCGTAATGAGACAAATGACATCATTATACTTTTAATATAAATCCAAATAATATATTATAGCTTTTTAAAGTGTTCATTAAAAACTGAAGTGATGATTTTAATATATAAAGTAACTTTTCTTTTTATAGCCTGTCTATTCATGTCACTCGGTTGAAAAAATGAACCTAGTTCATCTACCTTTCAAAGGTAAATAAGCATTTTCGTTTTGGTAAAAATGAGCAGTGACATTTTTTAACATTATCAGTGACAATAAAATAATTTAGTTTCTTCTTTTGTAGCGATTGCTCTGCATAATAGTCGTTTCAATGTGCTTTAATGGGAAGGATATGGAGTTACTAAACTAAACCAGAAGTTATCCATCTTATGACTCTCGCATCCTTAATTTAAAAGACAAACTTGCAAAACAACACCACATAAAGCTGTTTCTACCATTTGGAAACTTTTTCCATTTTCTCCATTTTTACCAAGGGAATGATTAGATTTTGATAAAAAAAATTCTTAACATATTCTCAAAGAACCTCAGTTTTGAGTACGTTTATAAAGAAATGCACATAGAAAAAGAACTTAGTTGAACAATCAACATATCCAACTTCCACCATATTATGTACTAACTGCATCGACCAACATGTAGGAACAGGGTTGGAGTTTCATTCTAACTCGATGCCATTTCTCAATGTCAAGAAATGCGATATTAGATTTTTTTAAGAAATATATATATATTTTCAAATGGGCCATGGATTATGCCATTTCTCAATGTCAAGAAATGCGATATTAGATTTTTTTAAGAAATATATATATATATTCAAATGGGCCATGGATGAAATGTTTATGTTTGTTTGGAGAGTACCAAAGATTTTTAGACATCAAATTTTGAGAAAGATTTCTTAATAGCACAAACATTTAAATGAGAGGAGGAAGTATTAGCAAAAGTTTGAACATGAATCATCTTTTAAAAAAAAGGTAAGGTTACATTGGACTCTTCTAGTTATAATTTTGATATATATTTAGACATATTGAGATGGGAGAAATATTGATATATGAGTTAGAAAGTGTTTAAATATAGCTTCTCACAAGACATAATGAATTTCTTTCCAACTCTTTCTCTTTTGGATTATTCCTTCTTAGTTTGTCTTCCTTCTCTACATTAATAACAATAAGAAAGAATAAATATTGAAATACTAGATAGTTCAAAAGTAAAATGAGAGGTGATTTAGATCTCATAATAGAGGTAATGGATGATCTTCAACTTGTGTTGATTTGTATTCTAGTTCAACCCATAGTTTGGGGTTTATGGTCATTGAAAGTATGCAAAATAATATTGTGAGTGGTAGAGGATCCATAAAAGGTTATAATCATTGGTCTGTCCACAAAATAATGATATGCATTGATATTTATAAGAACTTGGAAGATTCTTGAAATATTGCATGAAGAAATAAAAAAAACTTTAAAACATACATGGTTGAGTGCACGAAGTTGGTGGTCGAAAAAGTGGCAAGGGGGTTAGTAGGAACGCATAGTCACATAAATTTGTTTCCTATAGGTTTGGGAATGCCCCAACCTCCAACAAGCTTGCCACGTAGGTTCGTTGACAGGAACACACTCACGTTCTTAGGAATGTGTGAATGTTCCTAATAGGAACATGTCCACATTCTTAACAAGAACGTGCAAGTGTTCTTGCTATGCCCTTTTTTTAAGGATCGTGGACACGTTTTGTTTTCATTTTCACACTGATCCTCACAAATTTCCTTCATTGAGCAAGCAAAAACATAGGCCAAGTAAAGGAGCAAATCCCATGATCTCGCCACCATGTCTATCAGAAGAAAGGTATGGTTGATTTTTTGTCATTTCCTTTCTTGGTTTTGTAAACAAATTAAAAAAATTAGTCATAGGTTATGGATTCATTACACATAATTAATAGAGATAATTAATGCTTGAATGTAAATCTCTCAACAATTCACCAATATTGTATATGTTTTTTTCAAGTTCATTGTAAAGATAACACATAGTTTTTCTTTGTTTTACACAAAATTATGTTAATGATTTTGTTGGGATAAAATAACATTGTTGTTTTTAATACCTTAGTTATAAGTCCACTTATTAAATTTCCTTATTAAACTGCAACATATATTACAGAATGGAACTCGGTGACAATGTAAACAACCCACTAGCATACCAAGGAGAGCAAAACCCCAACCCACCACAGGGGGTTGGATAAATTAAGAACACTTGTAGATCACTTAAGGGGCACCAAAGAATCAAGCATAGTGTCCTTGGCTACTTCTTTGGGCATCATTATGAGGTCCATTGTAAGTTCCCAAGGGGAATTGACTTCTATTTTTGAGTATAGAGAAAAAATGTTTGAGTACTATACCACTGGATTTGATAGAAACCAAGTCAAAGACTTAGGTATTTCAAAAGAAGAACTATTGTCTATTTTTAGGGATCCTCGAAATGGACAAGAACTACCTTTGACCAAAAAACGCATTTGTATTGATTGGTGTATCCATCCATAGATTAGTCAAAATTGGATGGATAGGTGGCATATGGTTTTTGATAAACCTCCCTGCAATAACATGGAGGTGCCCTTATATTTTTTGAGAAAATTATGGGCGGAATTTATTTTGGGTCACCATGTCAACTACTTTGACATGGGTGAGTTCCAGGGGGTGGGTCAAGGGTCCACACAGGACTGAGAACATGCCAGATGTGATCCCATGTTAGGTCCTTGTCCCCCCAAGAGAAGGCCTGACACCCCTGCCTAACATATTCATGTTGCAGAGAGCTTGTAATAAGTACAACGAGTTATTTCATCATTGACCCAGAGCCTAGTGCAACATGGCATCTTTGTTGTAGCGTCTTGATGGGAGGTGATTACTGATGAAATTGATAAAGGGGTCAGAGATTCACCCCGCATAACAAATTTTAGTGAGGAGAGGGCACATAGACATAGAAGTTGTCCATGTGAACCTCACAGATGCTCGAGCTGCAGGCGAACCTGCTATGGGCCTATGAAGGCCAGTGGAAAGCATATCTTCATGGAGAAGTTTAGTATCTTAACCATGGCTATGTTCTTAATCGTTATATATATTTTTTGTATTATGTGTATTTATATCAATATTTATATTTTTTGTATTATGTGTATTTATATCAATATTTATGTGTATTAACTTAGAAAAAGATAAATTTCAAAATTGTAAGTGAACAAAATTATAATCTCAAGTTCATGAATCACTGATATATTAATTTTCAAACCTTACAGTCACTAGTGACAGTTCTTGATCTTTTAATTTTAATTTTAATTTTTAATTAAAAATAAACTCAACTTCATGAGAAATCGATACAACCTGAGTGGGCCTAATGGTTAAGAACATGTGTTTCCTCCTAAGAGGTCACAAGTTCAAATCCAAAGGGGGGTAGGGTATGTATACCTTCGTAGACTTTACCAATAAAAATCGTTGGGCAGAGGAGGTCTCATACACCAATTTGGTGTCTGGCTTGGCCATGACCTTAAAAATAAATTATTATTATTATTATTATTATAATATTTTTCTATATATAGTACTGGTTACTTGAATTAAAGATCGCAAAACTAGTAAAATTTAATAAAAAAATTAATTAGTAGTACACACCAAAGAAATTTTGAGGAAACAAACATGAATTACCGACATGGTGTTGACAATCATACTAGAGGAAATAAATACCACACATATGGGTAGTGCATGAAGCTCCAAAGTTCCACATTTAAATTTTTATGTTTAAAAAAATCACATAACAATGATTATCATAAACATATAACAATAAAAATAATATCTTGCAACACATAAACAGGTCCAAATGTATACATATCAAATGTCTATAGCATTCTAACCAAACAAAACAAATACTAAGCATTGAATCACTAAGATAAGTGAAAATCAAAGTTCTAACCTTCTAAGGCCAAAATATAGGTTGTTACATTTACAAATCCATCGAACACCACTATGCTCTAAAATAGACTAATCCTTCCTTGCATGTCTTGTTATGTAGCTTCCCATTTTAACCTATACAACAATAAATATAACTTTCCATAACATTATGAAAGGAAAAAGTCAAATCAAAATGTGGATTGCAATGAAAGAAGAATAACAAAAAAAATAAAAAATCATTCCAAGAAATAAAAAACATTTTTTCTAGGGACGTATGACTTAAATTTATATCACAAAGTTCCTTTCCATCCAATGAAGTGTATATGACATTTTAAGTCTAGGTGAAAATGTTTGCATGCCTTTCCAATGCATGCCATGCTTTTCCAAGACATGTCATGCCTTTCCTTGCCTTGAGTTTCCATTCCATGCCATGTCATGTCGCGCCTTGCCTTGCCAAGCCCTGTCATGCCATGCCATTGTATGTCTTTCCTTGCCATACCTTACCTTGTCATGCCTTTCCATGCCATGACATGCCTTTCCATGCCATGCCATGCCTTTCCTTGCCAATCCATGCCATGCCATGCCATGCCTTGCCTTGTCATGCCACCTTTCCATGCCATGTGATCCAAATTTATGAGTGGAATGAAATGAAACATAGATCTATAACATTAACACGTATATGTAGGGAACAATAACATAGATACAATGGAACTTACCTTCTATTAAATAACAAATCTATTGAAACTGTAACATGAAAAATGAAAACAATCTTGCTCGAATGGTGGTAGCTAATCTTTGAGAAGAGATGTGGTGGTTATGCCCATTCATATGAGCACATTACAATGAGGCCTCCATGCCTTTTTAGTATCAAGAAGTAAATATAAAACCCTAGAAATCCAAAAAGCTAACCATAGGAGATGAAGCACCAAAAGTCATGTGGGCACCAATGGGGTAAGTTGGTACATCGATTTCCCGGGGTTGTAACTTTTGCATACAATCTCCGTTTTAGGTGCATGATATCCCATTGGAAAGTTCTATCCAAGGAATACAAATTATTCCATCACACTTTGACTTCGTCTATAGCGTGACTGTGGAGGGCCCAAAAAACGTTTTTAGGGCCTCAAAACGACCCCGAAAATTTAGGACCCGAAAAGATAGAAAACAACTGCCAAGATAAAAACTGTAACTTCCAAGATGAAAGTTGTATGTGAGCCAGCTGGAAGAGGTGGGTGGCCATCGATATCCACCTAGATCAATCCTCCCTCCTTAGGAAGCAATGGTATCCATTGCGTTGAGTTCCCCCATCAAATGAGGAAACTTCTGTTGAATTTGGACCCAGGTGAGTCACTTGATTTGGTGCAGGAGTTACCCTGCTTTGACAACTCGATAAAGATGAGGCTTCTGTTGGTGAGTTCCCTTGACCCGTGCGTCCATGATTTGATCAGTGGATGCATGTTCCATGAAGTCATAGTTGATATCTATCAGTGTCAATTGTTCTTCTATCTCTGAGGTTTCCAATAAGGGTGGAAAGTATGGTCGAAGGAGGTCCACATGAAACACTGGGTGCAAGCCAAGGAAGAGGGGAGTGTTGAGCTCAAAAGCATTGTCACCCACAACATTGGTGATGGTGTAAGGTATATAACGGAGTGGATGACACTTCCTATGGGGTCTTGTAAGGCATTCTTTTCTGCAAGTGCAACCAAACTTTATCTCCCACCTGAAACTTGTGTCTCACCTGGTGTTGATCATGGCATTGTTTGTACTTGGAATTGGACTTCTGAAAAATATCCTGAACCTATTGGTGGATGTGTTGGATTCGTTCAATGAACCAGGTGGCTTTGTCAACTTAGGTTTTCACATGGGATGATTCTTCTTGTGTGGACACAAGGGGTAGTGAAACATCCATGGGACCCAATGGTTGAAATTGTTGGAGAAATTTCTATTTTCGACACACTAGTTCAGTGGGAGTTAACTGACTAGTTCTATTTTAGACTTTCTATTTTTACCATCACTATTATGCATGCATGCATTCCTAAGGAAATCTAACTGCTTGATTTATTTTCTTAATTATGGAATGGTTTTCCCTATATATGAGTGTATTCCACTCATTCATTGTATCATATTGATCATGATCTATGTATCAATCATCAGCTCATTGGAGCTGTGTGAATATATTTTCTCATTCTTCCATATTGAATCTCTCTTCCTTTTTTGATAATCTTTGTTTGTAATTTCTTTAACTAGATCTCCTGTGCATGTTTCCATGAAACACTGACATGGTATCAGAGCCGAGCTACTTGAAGTAACCCAGATAAGCCAGAGAAGAGAGAAAGAGTCCATGAGTAAAACTACATTCCGCAATCGCCGTGGCCTATCCCTATCAAAAGGTGTGACGATTGGAATCGACACAACCTATCACTATCAAAGGGTGCGATGGTCACTCTCAGACTTACAAAATTTTCTTTTTTTCAGCATTGCCGCAACCTATACACAGCCCAGGTGTGGCGTTGCCGCACTGTGTTCTTCATCTGGGGTGCGACGATTTAGTGTTTTCACAATTGCTGCACTTGAATCCTACAATAAGGTGCGATAATTTGACATTGAAACATTGTAGCCTTCTTTAACGGTGTGACGTGTTATCACTAAATCTGGTAATGGTGTGGTTCCTCATGAATTTCCCTTCATTGGCGAAAGGGGAGGAAGAAAAGGGTGAAAAATCCACTTGTGTTAAGTTTTGAGCAGGTACATTTTTCTAAAATGCGCTCAAATCTAGGCGGCCATAATTTACGTGCCCAGATCTACAACTCAGGTCCCATTTCGGACCCCCCCCACCATTCTTCCTTTAACGAGGGGGGGGGGGGTCTCCATAATTAGCTCTAAAGGGTGCTCAGATCTGGGCAGCCAAAATTTGCATGCCCAGATCTATGACACAGATCGAATTCTAGACCCCCCTTGCTCTTCTACCTTTAACGCAAGGGGGGGGGGGGGTTCGGAATTAACTAGTTCCCACGCTGGCCCCACACTATCTTGACACCTTCCTCTCAAGTTCGCTCGCCGGTCCTATCCTTCCACGTGTCCTACGCTCCACGTCACCTCCTCTTGTGTCATATCCCCTCTCCCTGTCGCTGAGTCAACGCTGCTCCTCATGATCGCCCCCACCTTTCACCTTCTTCTACCTATCTCCCTTGTCACCTCCACCTAATCAATTGTCCTCACTCTCCCAGTCACCTTCCATACATCATATCTGTCCACATGGTCATCTTTCGCTTCACCTACCTCATCAGATCCTCACCCACGCTCATCGATGGGTCCTCTTATAAGCAGTCCAACAAAGCAACAGATAGCCAACGACAGTCTGCCATGACCCCTAGATGCAGAGTTGACCAAGGCCTTTCAGATATCGATGAAGCAGTTAATGCAAATGTGGAAGGTAGATGAGACATTGTCTCCTCCCATAAATGGAAATCCAGGTAAGGACAAGTGCAGAGGTGACTGTCAGATTCTTTCTGCCAAATATTGCATCCATCAGAAGAATGCCTGGGTAGTCTACCCAATGTCTACATGTGCAGCCTGATAGAGAAGCTCCTCAATGTCAAGCATTGAACTTCGGACGTGATCGTGTCTCAGGAATCCGAGCCTGGCTAAGTATATGTAGGCATTTTTGTCATTTTTGTAAGGGTTGATGGTTGAGTTAGGCTCTCGATTGTAAATTTTTGATGAAGCACTAGTTGCTCTGGTTATGTATTTATGCTTGAGACTTCTTGTCTAATGAATGTCAACCTCTTTCCATCTCTCTGTTAACATTGTGTTATAAAATCTCGGAATTGGAGGATCTGGTCGAGTTGCGCTGTTATAGGATGATGTATGTTTGATCACTGTGATAGTCGCATTGTTTCTAATCAACTCTTGTATTTTCTCAACACTGAATGACTTGGAATTGGAGGATCCAATCAAGTCACCTTTCAGTTCCCTAAAACTCTGAACCAAGAGGGTTTTGTATTCTGAGTTTTTCTTTCTCAAGCTATAGGAAGGTCTAATGCCCAAAGTAGTCTTGTTCACTTCTCCTACCAAGTCTTCCCTCTGCTCATTTTATACTCAACCTACTGACGAAAGTTAGATCAAGACCTCACCTGTTCTTGCATGCCAGGCCTGGTTTTCTAAGTTAAAGCGATATCTTCCTGGGCCTTTATCCATTCGAC
>ML810683.1:0-24774 GCA_009831015.1 Picea engelmannii
ACTTTTCCTCAATTAGAAGAGGAATCCATCATCAAGGCCCAGCAATTCAACCTCATATATACCCAATCAGGTTACTTGTACACAATATTTCCTGATGCACCCAGACCCCTACCATTTGGCCAGGACAAACCTAGGGTTTCTCACGCTGTAGATGGATTGATTGGTTCTATGACACACCTCAACCCTTATGGACACCCATCACCTACTTATGGTGTAAATTAGTATCCTCAACCATATGGAGGGACCTCTTATTACCCTCCCCCCACTCACCAATAGTCATATCATGTTGTTCCCCCTCTGTCATTGGGGGGACCCCCACCAGCACCCCTGATGCATCTGGTCTCTCAATAAAGTATGGGTCCCCCCCAACCCTCTTCTATCACCCCAACATTAGTGGAAGTAATTCAACTTCATATATGCCATACGGATCATCTCCACACAAAAAATCCATATTTTCCATTCCCTAGTCCTCCCCAGCCAATTGCTCCTCCACCATGAAAACCACATGTCGGCGTTAACTTTGTTCAACCCTCTCCCATTCAACAGGTTCATACTTTTGAACAGTTGAATATGGAAAATCTGGCCCATCAACTGAATAATGCCAAAAAGAAAGGAAAAAATGGAAACAATAACAACTCGGGACCAAGAGGAAATAAACCCCAACAAAACCGTCCCGTTGGGGGAACCCAAAACCCCCAAGGGGGAAACAATAACCATCAACCACGACAAGGGAAGAACAACAATCTCAGAACTAATGAGTACAAAACCCCCTATGGGTACCTCTTAGTTTTGAAAATTATCTTAAAACTTTGTAAGGGCCCATACATGCCCACATGTTTACAATCTTAGGATAGTTTCAAAAATCTTTCTTAGTCTAGACAACACTCTAGGAAAGTTTAAAAGATCAAGTAAGGGCCCATACATGCCCACATGTCTACATTCCTAGGATAGTTTCAAAATATTTTCTAGTATAGACAACATTCTAGGGAGTTTAAAGGATCAAGTAAGGACCCATATGTCCACATTGATAGTTCTCTAGGGCTTTAAATATTCTGCAAGGTTGTACCAAAGAACTTAGTAAGCTAGGTAAAAATATTTGTAAGGACCACAGGAAGTCCACATGCACAATATTACACTTAACTTATTAAAAAAAAAAATCACAATTTTCATTTTCTTGCACATAAAGCCACTCATCACACACATAATTTCAATTAGAATAGTGGAGGTTGAAGTAAGCTTTATTTTTAAGTACCCACAAAGTACTTCAAAAGGAACTCTGAACGATCTGACTACTTCTTTAGAAATTTTCCACACCAATTTAATTCAAACAAGGTTGGTCCATGACCCCAATCTCTCAGCCCACTCCATCTAAAAAATTTCTAAGAACACACTAAATCTTCCTCCACAAGAGGTGCCTAAAAGAAATTTTTTAGTTTAGGTAGGATCTCGAGGGTAGGCATCCAAATAACCCCCTGTTATTAGGTTATCATATTTTGAAACAATATAAGTTGATAATAGGGATCCTTCAAATCCTCCAAGTGAAGTGTTTGTATACCATAAGGCAGAGAGATACCCGTGAAGGGTCAAAGGCTAAGGTCCGATTGTTTTGCGCATCCCTTCTTGAGTCACCCAACTCTTGTGAGGGTATCCAGCCCGTGACCCATTTTTTAAGCCAAAAATCTATATGTCACACTTTGACCGAGGTACTTAGTGGCCAAACATAGGATATCTACCTAGGTAGTGGTTGTGGGTTGCGATCGCACCTTGGTCATATTTTGTGTGCATATTGGGAAATATCGCCAGCTCTTTCAAGATATGCACCCTCTACCCCTCATTATAATTGACTACTTCAACCTTCACTAGTTCCTCTTCCGGTGGATTCAGACCCCACTGTTGAGTGTTATTGGAAGGCCCAGTGCTAAATAGAGAGGAAGGACGACAGGTTTCTTAGGACACGAGAATTTATTTTTGTTTTCCCCCACGCATAAAAAATCAACCTATCCACATACTTTTACAGTTTATTTATGTATGATGTTCATTTGATTACATGTAATTATAAGTTATACTATTTTTTTAAGGTCAAAAATCTAAAAAGAACTTGTTTATCTCTTTTCACCATTTTCACACATTCACTTTGTTAGTCTAACCATAGGGGAACCATAGAATCCCCATCGTTCTAGACGCTTTTAGAATCTCCCTCCTATTCTAGGAAGAGTCCCTAGTCTTTCCAACTCACCGGCTCAACCATCTCACACCCCGGTGAGTGATATTGTATTGGGATCAGCTTTACTTGGTTCCACATTGCTTGGGTCAAATACCCAAGGCAATCCATCTATTGGTTCTTCTTCACAAGGAGGCGGGGGTCAAACTTCTTCTCAAGGAAGAAGTACAAACCCACCAAATCCCTCTCAATGGATAGGTCCACTACCTACACACACAATGGTTGTAACTAATCCTCTRCCAAATCCCCCTTTGCCATACTTGGMATCCCTCAATATTCTYGATTTAACCAAACTCATTAAAGACCCCATTTTACCTGATGCCACTTGGCCCAATATGCCTACCAAATTGCCTTCAGACATTCTGGAKTTTGAAGGAAAACCAGGGGAAGACCTCGCCAACCATGTTATGACCTTCCACTTATGGTTCTCTTCAAACGGAATCATGGATGATTCCATCCKCTTGAGGTTATTTCAAAGAAMTCTCACTCCTTCATCATCCAAATGGTATGTGGACTAAAAATTAGTGTCCCRTGTTGATGCAGGAGCATCCCTCACGACAAGCAAAACCAACGTGGAAGCAGGAAGACAGTTGGAAGACGTCMAGTGCARGTTTTTGAATTTTTAAATTCTCTCTTGAAGTTGATGCGCTAAATATAAATGAGATCGTTTAATTTAGGCGCCTTGGTAAAAATGTAATCAKACCTCGAACCATAYGCTCTCGTCTGAAGTAGATGGAGGCATTTATAGTAGTAGATGTAGGTAGATAGAATTGARTTCTTAGATTCGACAATTTTAGAGCGCAGGAGGGAAACYGGATATAGACACCCTCATTTGTATCATTGTAAGATTAGAGAGCAACAGGAGTTAGAAGAGTCTAGAGCATAGGAGAATAGCAGAGAGTTGTAGAAGAACACCCATGTATAGATCTTGAATTAATAGAAGAAGTTGATTCAGATTCATGGTTGTTGTGTTATTCTCTGTGTATGTGTGTTGAATGCTCTGCTTATGAATATTACTTCMTGTTATGCATTCGTTATTATGCTCTCATGTATTGATATTGAAATCTGAGAGGATGTGAGGTGAGTTACAATTGTTTCTCCTTTGAGCAAGGATTCCTGCAAGAAGTGCAGTTGAGTCATCCGCAAGGAGTGCGTTGACARAAGGCTCGGGAGTTAAACTCTTGTTCTCAGAACCCCCAGGAGTGAAAGTGGGTTGTTGAAGCCATGCAAGGAGTGCGCAGACTAAGGGAGAAAGTCTCAGTCRTGAAACTGAGTGAAKTATTGAAGGACTACTGCTAAGAGTATACGCAGAGTCAAGAAGCTCGAACAGTTGAAGTGTTCGTAGGTTTKCCGCAAGGAGTGCGTGCAAAGAATCCCGTTGAGGTTGAAGTAATTTGAMAAAGCTCAGGAAGGATAGGCCTCTGAGTCGCTGAATATCAGCGTAGCTCGGTGTGACGTGAAGTCAGAGAGAACGTTGCASGTTGGCGAAGYGGCGAAGGAATCTCGGAGAGAGATACCCTTTTTCATTTCGGGGATTAACCGAAGAAGAACGGACGGTCGAAATATTCTGAGGAGGTTTCGCGAAGTTCCGAGAATCRTCARATCTTCCAGAGGTGCAAGGAKATTATGGAGAGAAKATTCCGAAGGGTTTGAAGTGGTGAAGTGGYGAKATATTAGGAGTCRTCCATCTGAGGGGACAGGTGGCAGAGATCGGAGATCTCGCGAACTCGGGAGTTCGCAGAGTGAAAAMCCAAGTATTGGGTKTTCAAAGTCGCGAGGTGCGAGTACGCGAAGTGGCAAGAGATTGGTAGYCRTCCATCTGAGGGGACAGGTGGCAGAGATCAGAGATCTCACGAACTTGGGAGTTCGCAGAGTGAAAGCCCAAGTATTGGGTGTTCAAAGTTGYGAGGCGCGAGGACGYGAAGCGGAGAGAGATTGGTAGYCGTCCATCTAAGAGGACAGGTGGCAGAGATCGGGGATCTCAAGAACTTGGGAGCTCGCAGGATAAAGGCCAAGTATTGGGTGTGCAAAGKCGCGAGGCACGAGGACGCGAGGTGACGAAGGGGCRAGAAGATCRTAGCCGTCCATCTGAGGAAKACAGGTGGCGAAAGATCGATGGATCTCGCGAACTCGGGAGTTCACAGGTTKAGAGTCCCAACATTGGCTACTCAAAKTCGCGAGGAYGCGAGGTAGAGAGAGAAGGATAACCRTTGGATCCAKAKCACAGGAGAACCGTCGGATCTGCGCGAGGGATCATGTCTCGGGACCTYGCAAGAAAAKGTCTGAGAATTTGAGCACGGGGATCGYGAGGTTGCGAGATAGCGATATCCCGACAGCTGGAGCAGTGTGGGTCATAGCGGAGMGCAAGTGGAATACAGSTGGCACAGAGGATTTGCGAGTCGCGAAGTGCCGAGGAACCGAGACTCATGTGGACGCYGAGTCACRAAGGRCYGAGAAGCCGAGGTTCGTGTGGACGCATGGYAAAGCATAAGGTGGGACCACGCATCTCGGGGACTCGTGAACTAGGAGGGTGAAAACTCAACGGTACAACCGGCGAGGTCAYGAGGTTACGAGGTTSCGAAGTCGYGAGAGGCGCTAACATTAAGCCTAGCCCAYGGTTGCATGTGGAAGGAGTTATACCCGTATCGCCAGATTGGGTATCGCAAGATTTAAAAGGAAAGTTTGGAGGTTTTAAGTCACRAACTCGCGAGACAGCGAGATTTAGCTGATCTCCCGGTGGTAAAGGGGAGACCTYAGAACAGAKTGTTGTGGGTGCAGATCTCCYGATAGGGAGATAGAAGAACCTTTAAGTTCTTTAGGCCGAAAATAAGAAGATCMTATGAGAGAGGACGTGYCTGGGTGACAGGACGCGCGTCTGCGTCAGAGTGGTATCAGAGCTGATATCTTGTCTGTATATTTCAGGCAGGAGGAGAAAGAGGAATTGAAGTACTCTGATACACGTCAAGTGGTATCAGAGCTTAGAAAATCTTCATTTCTTTCTATCGCAAAGAAAAAGGGAGAATTCACCATGCCGCCAAGGAGAAGAGGTAGACAATCAACCGATCCAGAAGAAGAAAGGGAATTTTCCAGGGAAAGGGAAATGTCCAGAGAAAGAGGTAGGCAAGTACAGAATCCAAACATGGAGAGAGAAGTGTGAAATCTTCGTGCCAGAATGGAGGACATGGAGACATCACAGAGGCGCAAAGTTGATGCAGGAGATATCAGTGAATCCGAGGATGAAGGTGATGCTGGACATGAAGGAGAAGAAATCCCAGCAGAAGATGCAGCCAATGAGCGTTTAATAAAGGCTATCGCTCGGATGAGTTCGAAAACAAAGATGGACATTACAACTTATGAAGGGAGTCTGGATGCGGAAGAGTTGCTAGACTAGATTAGAGCTCTTGACACTTACTTCGATTATGAGGATATCGAAGATGATAAGAAGGTCAGACATGTCATCATGAGATTAAAAGGACATGCAGCCTTGTGGTGGGATGAACTGCAAGATGACAGGCGTTTCCAAGGCAAGCAGAACATTAAGAGCTGGGACAGGATGATTGCAAAGATGAAGGCAAAATTCATTCCCAGGGACTATCAAATTTCTCTGTTCAGGAGGATGCAGAACCTGAGACAGAAGCTGATGACAGTGAAGGAGTATACCGAGGAATTTTACAGGTTGAATATCAGAGCAGGTCATCGCGAAAGCAATGACGAAAAGGTGTCCAGGTATATGAATGGCCTGAGGTATGAAATTCAGGATGAAATAAATTTGGCAACCATCCGAACTGTGGAGGATGCTTACCAATTGGCTCTGAAAGATGAGGAGAAGTTGAGCCATAAACAAAGTCAGAAAGGCCGAGGCAGGAGTCAGCCCAGAGGCAAGGCAGTTGCCCAAGATAAATACCAAAAGCCTGAGGAGGAATGGAAGAAACCTCAGGAAAAGGCTGAAAGAGGTGGAACCTCACAGAGAGGACCCTATGTTGAGAAGAAAGGGCAGCATACTGAGTAGAGAGGAGGATATGCTGATAATGATAGATTTCCTCGTACCAGAGGTAGAGGAAGAGGAAGAGGTGGAGTAATCACATGCTTCACATGTGGAAAGAATGGGCACAAGTCATTTGAGTGTCCAGAGAAAAAGAAAGAGACTGGAGAGACTCACATCGTCGAGGCATAGAGGCGATATGTTGAGACAGAACACGTTGAAGGTGGGAGATCGCTAGTGATGCGAAAAGTCCTTTTGACTCCAAAGAAGGAGATGGAGAATTCAGCACAGAGGAACGGTCTTTTTAGGACTGCTTGCAAGACCAAGGACAGAGTGTGCAAGGTCATTGTGGACAGTGGAAGCACCGATAATCTCATTTCAACCTAGATGGTAGAAAAGTTGGAGCTGGAGACAATTGATCATCCAAGCCCATACAAAGTTTCATGGCTACAAAAGGGACATCTGGTAAATGTCACTAAACAGTGCTTAGTTGACATTAAGATAGGAGGATATAATGATAAAAAATTATGTGATGTTATTCCTATGGATGTCTGTCATTTATTACTGAGTAGACCATGGCAATATGATATAAATGTAATTCATGATGGGAGGATGAATACATATACCCTAGAGAAGAATGGGAGGACTCACATGTTGTGTCCAATTGAATATAAAGAGGTGAAGCCGGAAGTAAACAACAGAGTACTTCTCATGAGTGGGAAGGAACTTCTTACAGAAGTTAAGAAGAAGGAGGATCCACAATTCTTTGTGGTCAGAAAACCCAGAATTGTTCTGACTAGCACAAGAGTGGACGATTTTCCAGAAGAAGTTCAGGAACTGCTGGAAGAGTTCGCTGATATTGTAGTGGATGAATTACCTCGTTCGTTGCCACCGATGAGGAGTGTGAGTCACCATATAGACCTCATACCAGGATCTAGTTTGCCAAACAAAGCCGCGTACAGATTGACGCCGCAGGAGAATGAAGAGGTTAAAAGACAGGTCCAGGAGTTGTTGGACAAAGGCTTGGTCAGGGAAAGCTTGAGCTCGTGTGTTGTTCCAACAGTACTCAGTCCAAAGAAAGAAGGAGGTTGGAGGATGTGCACTGATTCAAGGGCGATAAACAAGATAACTATCAGATATAGATTCCCATTGCCAAGGATGGATGATTTGATGGATTTCTTAAGTGGAGAAAAAAAAATTTCAAAGATAGATTTGAAGAGTGGATATCATCAGATTCGTATGAGAGAAGGTGACAAATGGAAAACAGCATTCAAGACAAACGAAGGTTTGTATGAATGGCTTTTCATGCCGTTTGGCTTGACGAATGCACCAAGTACCTTTACGAGGTTGATGAATGAAGTCCTAAAGGATTTCATCGGGAAATTTGTCATCATCTATCTGGATGACATATTGGTTTTCAGCAAGACAAAGGCTGAGCATTTGAAGCATTTGGCTATTGTGATGAAGAGATTACAGCAGGAGAAGTTGTTGATAAACATGAAGAAGTCCTCATTCATGAAGACAGAACTCATTTATTTGGGGTTTGTCATATCTGCAAACGAACTGAGGATGGACCCAGATAAGGTGGAGGTAATCAAAAATTGGCCATCACCGAGAAATATTTTCGAGGTGAGGAGTTTTCATGGAATGGCTAGTTTCTAACGGAAATTCATTAGAAATTTCAGTGGAATTAGTGCAGCAATGATGGATACAGTGAAGAAAAGACATAAATCTTTTCACTGGACGGAAGAGGCTGAGAAGAGTTTCAATTTATTGAAACGAAAGATTACAAAGCAACCAATTTTGGTGTTGCCAGATTTTCAAAAGACATTCTAGGTAAAATGTGATGCAAGCGGGTTTGCCATAGGAGCGGTCTTGAGTCAGGAAGATAGACCGATTGCATATTTCAGCGAGAAGTTGAATGAGGCAAAAGAAAATTACTCCACGTATGATAAAGAATTCTATGCCATCATACAAGCATTGAAGAAATGGAGGCACTATTTGATTCCAAAAGAATTTGTTTTATACAGTGATAACCATGCATTACAATCTGTGACTCAACAGGAAAAGTTGAATCAGAGGCATATTAAGTGGGTTGAATACATGCAAAATTTCACTTTTGTGATAAAACATATTTCTGGTACTGCTAACAAAGTGGTTGATGCTTTGAGCAGGAAATGTTTGTTGTTGCAGGAGTTCAAAGTCAAGACTTTAGGCTTTGATGATCTTAAGGACATGTATGTAGATAATTCAGACTTTAAGGAAGCTTATGAAGCAGCTGAGAATCCAGTTCTCAGAGACAGAAGCCAGTGGATAGACTATGTGATCCAGGACGGATTGTTGTTCAAAGGCAATCAATTGTGTATTCTGAATTGCTCCATGAGGGAGAACTTATTAAAAGAGAAGCATAGTGGAGGATTAGCAGGACATATTGGCCATGATAAGACATTTGCAAAGTTGAGAGAGTCATACTTTTGGCTAGGGATGCGGTCAGAAGTCAAGAAGTTTGTAGACAGGTGCAGGATTTGCCAGCATTCAAAAGGAAGAAAGCAGAATGCAGGATTTTATCAGCCATTGCCCATACCTGAGAAGCCGTGGGATGAAATTAGCATGGATTTTATATTAGGATTGTCGACGACACAAAGAGGTGTTGATTCAATCTTTGTGGTAGTTGACAGGTTTTCTAAGATGGCGCATTTTATTCCATGCCAGATGACCAGTGATGCGACTCACATCGCAAATTTGTTTTTTAAAGAGATTGTAAGACTTCATGGATTGCCGAAGAGCATAGTTTCGGATAGAGACACAAAATTCATAGGGCATTTCTGGAGAACATTATGGAAGAAGCTGGGGACTAATTTGATGTTTAGCTCTGCTTATCATCCTCAGACGGATGGGCAGACAGAGGTGATCAACAGAAATCTAGGAGACTTGTTGAGAAGTTTGGTGACAGAGCACCATAGCAGCTGGGATAGCATATTACCGCAAGCGGAGTTTGCTTACAATGATTCAGTAAACAGGAGCACAGAAAAAAGTCCATTTCAGATTGTATATGGAATGCATCTGAGAGGAGTTTCTGAACTGAGGGATTCATAACAGACTGCGACTAGCAGTGCTAGTGCAGGAGAATTCGCTGAAGCGATGAAGGAACTTCACAGCCAGGTGAAGGAGCGACTATTGAAGTCAAGTCAGAAGTACAAGCGCAGAGAAGATCAGCATCGGAGACAACTTCAGTTTGAAGTTGGTGATCTGGTTTTGGCACACTTGAGGAAGGAAAGGTTCCCAAGAGGAACATACAACAAGCTGAAAATGAAGAAAATTGGGCCATGCAAAGTCTTGAAGAAAATGGGACAGAATGCTTATGAAATCGAGTTACCAGATGGAATCGGAATTTCTCCGATATTTAATGTTTCGGATTTATATCCATACAGAGCTGATGAAGAAGGAGCAGAAGGTGATAATCAACCAGAGGTCCAGTGGTAGAAGCATATGCCAGTTGTAGAGAAGCCACAGATGGAGCAGATACTGAATAAAAGAGTGGGTAAGAGAACCAGGAGGAAAGAATATTTTGAATATTTGGTTAAGTGGAAGGGACACCCAGTTGAAGATGCCAGCTGGGAGACTGAAGCCGAAATTTTGAAGCATGGACATACCGTGCAGGAGCTCATGGACAGGAGCCCATGCAAATTTTCAAGCAAGGGAGTATGATGCAGGAGCATCCCTCACGACAAGCAAAACCAACGTGGAAGCAGGAAGACAACTGGAAGACGTCCAGTGCAAGTTTTTGAATTTTTAAATTCTCTCTTGAAGTTGATGCGCTAAATATAAATGAGATCATTTAATTTAGGTGCCTTGGTAAAAATGTAATCAGACCTCGAGCCATACGCCCTCGTCTAAAGTAGATGGAGGCATTTATAGTAGTAGATGTAGGTAGATAGAATTGAATTCTTAGATTTGACAATTTTAGAGCGCGGGAGGGAAACCGGATATAGACACCCTCATTTATATCATTGTAAGATTAGAGAGAAACAGGAGTTAGAAGATTCTAGAGCATAGGAGAATAGCAGAGAGTTGTAGAAGAACACCCATGTATAGATCTTGAATTAATAGAAGAAGTTGATTCAGATTCATGGCTGTTGTGTTATTCTCTGTGTATGTGTGTTGAATGCTCTGCTTATGAATATTACTTCCTGTTATGCATTCGTTATTATGCTCTCATGTATCAAGATTGAAATCTGAGAGGATGTGAGGTGAGTTACAATTGTTTCTCCTTTGAGCAAGGATTCCTGCAAGAAGTGCAGTTGAGTCGTCCGCAAGGAGTGCGTTGACAGAAGGCTCGGGAGTTAAACTCTTGTTCTCAGAACCCCCAGGAGTGAAAGTGGGTTGTTGAAGTCGTGCAAGGAGTGTGCAGACTAAGGGAGAAAGTCTCAGTCGTGAAACCGAGTGAAGTATTGAAGGACTACTGCTACGAGTATACGCAGAGTCAAGAAGCTCGAATAGTTGAAGTGTTCGTAGGTTTGCCGCAAGGAGTGCGTGCAAAGAATCCCGTTGAGGTTGAAGTAATTTGACAAAGATCAGGAAGGATAGGCCTCTGAGTCGCTGAAGATCATCGTAGCTCAGTGTGATTTGAAGTCGGAGAGAACGTCACAGGTTGGCGAAGCGGCGAAGGAATCTCGGAGAGAGATACCCTTTTTCATTTCGTGGATTAACCGAAGAAGAACGGACGGTCGAAATCTTTTGAGGAGGTTTCGCGAAGTTTCGAGAATCGTCAGATCTTCCAGAGGTGCAAGGAGGTTATGGAGAGAAGATTCTGAAGGGTTTGAAGTGGCGAAGTGGTGAGATATTAGGAGCCGTTCATTTGAGGGGACAGGTGGCAGAGATCGGAGATCTCACGAACTCAGGAGTTTGCAGAGTGAAAACCCAAGTATTGGGTGTTCAAAGTCGCGAGGTGCGAGTACGCGAAGTGGCAAGAGATTGGTAGCCGTCCATCTGAGGGGACAGGTGGCAGAGATCGGAGATCTCGCAAACTCAGGAGTTCGCAGAGTGAAAGCCCAAGTATTGGGTGTTCAAAGTCGCGAGGCGCGAGGACGCGAAGCGGCGAGAGATTGGTATCCGTCCATCTGAGAGGACAGGTGGCAGAGATCGGGGATCTCGCGAACTCGGGAGCTCACAGGATAAAGGCCAAGTATTGGGTGTGCAAAGTCGCGAGGCGCGAGGACGCGAGGTGACGAAGGGGCGAGAAGATCATAGCCGTCCATCTGAGGAAGACAGGTGGCGAAAGATCGAGGGATCTCGCGAACTTGGGAGTTCGTAGGTTGGCAGTCCCAACATTGGCTACTCAAAGTCGCGAGGACGCGAGGTAGCGAGAGAAGGATAATCGTTGGATCTGGAGCACAGGAGGACCGTCGGATCTGCACGAGGGATCGTGTCTCGGGACCTCGCAAGAAAAGGTCTGAGAATTTGAGCATAGGGATCACGAGGTTGCGAGATAGTGATATCCCGACAGCTGGAGCAGTGTGGGTCATAGCGGAGCGCAAGTGGAATACAGGTGGCATAGAGGATTTGCGAGTCACGAAGTGCCGAGGAACCGAGACTCGTGTGGATGTCGAGTCACGAAGGGCCGAGAAGCCGAGGTTCGTGTGGATGCATGGTAAAGCATAAGGTGGGACCGCGCATCTCAGGGACTCGTGAACTAGGAGGGTGAAAACTCGACGGTACAACCAGCGAGGTCACGAGGTTGCGAGGTCGCGAAGTCACGAGAGGCGCTAACATTAATCCTAGCCCACGGTTGCATGTGGAAGGATTTATACCCATAGCGCCAGATTGGGTATCGCAAGATTTAAAAGGAAAGTTTGGAGGTTTTAAGTCACGAACTCGCGAGACAGTGAGATTTAGCTGATCTCCCGGTGGTAAAGGAGAGACCTCAGAACAGATTGTTGTGGGTGCAGATCTCCCAATAGGGAGATAGAAGAACCTTTAAGTTCTTCGGGCCGAAAAGAAGAAGATCCTGTGAGAGCGGACGTGCCTGGGTGGCAGGACGCGCGTCTACATCACATGTGACCTTTGAATCATTGGCCAAGGCCTTTTTGTCATTTTTCCAATTACCATTTAGTCACACCATTGGCTTAGAACTTCTCTTTGAATTCAAACAGACCACCGCTATCCATATCGCTGACCACATCCATGAATGGCGTTGGTGACGTAGTTTGTTTAAAGAAGAAACCACCAAAGAAAAATTTCTCGATTGGTTTCTTAAATCACTCATCCCTGTGATTTCCAAGGATGTAGCATACACTTTTCCTCAATCAAAAGAGGAATCCATCAGCAAGGCCCAGCAATTTGACCTCATATATTCCCAGTCAAGTTACTTGTACACACTATTTCTTGATGCACCCAGACCCCTACCATTTGTCCAAGACAAACCTGGGGTTTCTCACACTGGAGATGGATTGATTGGTTCTATGAGACACCTCAACCCTTGCGGAAACCCATCACCTACTTATGGTGTAAATCAGTATCCTCAACCATATAGAGGGATGTCTTATTACCCTCCTCCCACTCACCAACATTCATAACATGTTTCTCCCCTTCTGTCGTTTGGGGGGGGGGGTCACCGGCACCCCTGATGCATCTAGTCTCTCAATCAAGTACATATCCCCCCCCAACCCCTATCTATCACCCCAATAGTAGTGGAATTACTTCAACTTCCTATATTCCATATGGATCATCTCCAAAAAACAATCCATATTTTTCATTTCCTAGTCTTCCCCAGCCAATTACTCCTCCACCATGACAACCACATGGTGGTGTTAAATTTGTTCATCCTTCTCCCATTCAATAGGTTCATTATTTTGAACAGTTAAATACACAAAATCTGGCCCATCAACCGAATAATTCCAAGAATAAAGGAAAAAATGAAAACATTAACAACTCGGGACCAGGAGGAAATAACCCCCAACAGAATTGTCTCGCGGGGGGAACCAAAACCCCCAAGGGGGAAACAATAAAAATAAACCACGACAAGGGAAGGACAAAAATCTCAGAACTAACTTACCTTGTGCCCTATGTGGTAAGTATGGACATTATACTCACCACTGCCCCCAAATTTTTTATTACAAATAGATGAAATAATCCATCAACACATAACGCCCTCCAGCACCACCTACCCCTCAGTCGGCCCCACAACATTATTTGCAACCACCACCTCTGGCCGTTTTGTAAAAACCCATTCCAAACCAAGGTGTGATGAATACCCAATAAGATATAAACTCTACCCCATCACAAATGGGGCAATATCAAAACCCATGTCCCAATCAACTCGAAAATCCAGTCGATCGCATTATCCTCCATACCAACGAACAAGATATTCTTCTGCAAACATGCGGCCGTCAATATGGCATGCCTCCCAACTCTACCCCAACCACCTCAGAAACAACTCCAGCTATAGTAGAACAACCATTGATGATCCCACATCCTAACACTGAACCCAATCCCCGTATACCATGCATACCTTTATGACAGAATGTAGATAACACTCATGCTAGGGCCGCCCATAACTACAGTCTGGTTCATGACTTAGCATAGTCTCCTATGTCCATGTCTATTTTGGAGGTCCTCCAAACCTGTCCATCACAGCATAAATCCTTTCTTTCCACATTGGGGGCAGTCAACCTAGATGATACTTGACTAAACCTTTGAGAACCACGCCTCCCTGCTCTAATATCCTTTCATATACCAATTAAGATATGGAACATCACAATTCATTGGTGCATCATCGATTAAAGTGCATCCACATGCATCATTTCCAAAGTAGTATGGCAGAAACTCGGCTCACCTGATCTAGTACCATCTTCCATCAGCTTGAGAGCTTATGACGGTCGACCATCATCCCCTGAAGGGCTCTTCCAAAATGTCCCCGTAGAACTTGGGTTAAAAACCATCATGATTGACATTGAAGTTATCGATGCCCCACTTGATTACAATATCTTATTTGGACATAGCTACATGTATTCGATGAAGGTGGTAGCCTCGTTTATGTTTCATACAATGAGGTTCCCCCATAACAGGAAAATCATCACCATCGACCAACTTATACATTACGAGCCTAATTATTCCACCAACATTGATAACATTCTCCCTCTTGTCCGCACTAGCTCGGATGCTTTTCCAGTCATCGACATTAGCCCTGGAATATTCAGAGACCCATCCTTGTTAGGAACTTATCATGGAGCACCACCTCTCCTAAACTCATCTATTTCAACACAAGTGTGTGTAGTTTACTCTAATGGAACAGGTATTGGAGACAATACTCCTGCCACTGAGTCCCCTCCTCACATCAAAGTTCCATCATTCATAGAACTAATTCCTTAGGAATTCCCTGAAAACATCATTGCACCACTTGTCCCAGATTTTCCCCCCCTCCAAGGGAAAATACCGGTTTGGGAGATAGTTCCCCAATCCATTACCCAAATCCCCTTTTTCTACCCCCCACCTAGAGTCCAAGCATTCCAGGTAGTTGCTACCCTCACCCTTCCCAACATGGTTATCGTCATCCCTGTATCATATCTCCATCCACCCTCTATAGTATCATATCTCTCCCTCCTTAGACAGAGGGATTACCGATGCATATCCCAGTACAGGCCCCTACCACACCACCCCCACCACCAACTTGCAGCAACACCACCACTACTGAAGGTAGATGAAGGAATAATGATCCCATATATCCACTCCCTCCCCGAGCCCAACCTTCTTGCACATTATGTGAAAGAGAAGGATACCCCACTAACAGATGTCCTACTCTTCCTAAGTTACATAATCTTATCCAGCTTTGTAAAGCAACCCCATTGCTTACCACTTAACCTAGTACCTCCACTTCTACTACAGAGTCCTCAACCACATGCAAGAAAGGGTTACGAACCAATTTCTCTTATGCCATATGCTCGGAATATGGCCATTACACTCATCATTGCCCAGCTCTACCTCAATTTTTCCAAATATTAACCACAGTACGCCATGCATCTCTATCGGATCCCTCTTAGGCACTCCCTACTTATGCTCACATTACTAACATTTGTTATATTTCTTCGCCAGTCCCCGAGAGAATGACATATCATCCATAATGTATTGACATTTGGTTTATGTCAAGCAAGCCATTACACCCTGTACACGACCTCCCTTCTACGTCCTCATCCCCTGAGGTCAATAACACTTCTCCTTTGACGGTTCCCCCTACCACCTCCCAAGATCCTTTGTATTCTTGTATTTTCCACTTCGATGAAGATATCTTGGAGGAACTTTCTACCCCTAATAATCCATGGAATGTGCTCCATCATCGAGCACTCTTTCTCTCACAAGAGGTCTTTCACCATCCTGAACAAGCCTCCCTATGTGCAATCAAAACCAAGGATTTTATTCCTCCGGGGCATATTGACTGGTTCAAAAACCCTATTCCTACCCCCGATGCTTTTGAAGAAGGCAACATGGCCAACATCTCCCCCACAGTCAAAATTGACATTTCCATTAAACGAAGCATTCAAGAAGAGATCACCATTGGCGTTACATGCTCCCCTGAAGAAATCATTTCTTACAAATCTCTCTTTCAGGAATACCGGGATATTTTTCCCTGGTCATATACAGAGATGCCTAGCCTCGATCCTTCTATAATCGAACATCGAATCGACACATGGCCGGATATCACCCCTGATCATCAAAAGAAACACCCCCTCCACCCATCCAAATTTCTGGCTATCAAAACCGAAATTGAAAAATTACGCGATGTCGGGTTCATTTACCCCATTGCATACACTTCTTGGGTCTCCAGCCCCATCCCCATTAACAAAAAACAGGGAACTATTCGTGTTTGCACAAACTTTCGCGACCTCAACCACACCTGTCCCAAAGACAACTTCCCAACCCCTTTCATCCACCAAATAATCGATGATTGTGTCGGCCACAAGGCACTTTCCTTTATGGACGGGTTCTCCGACTACAATCAAATTCAAATCCACCCAGCAGATCAGTACAAAACTGCTTGTACAACCCCTTGGGACACCTTTGTTTATCGCGTCGTGCCCTTTTGGCTCAAAAATGTCAGTGCTACATTCCAACGGGCCATGACCTATGTTTTTCATGATCTTGCTCACATCATTCTCGCTTATTTGGACGACCTCGCTGCTCGATCCAAAACATGAACCCATCATTTAGATGACTTACGCATCATTTTGAAACCATGTCTCCAATATAATATCCACTTGAACCCCCTCAAGTGTGTCTTATGCGTCACTGTCGGGCACCTCCTCTGGTTCATTGTCTCCCAAAACAACATCATTGGGCACCCCCTCAAGGTCCAAGCTATCATATAAATTCCACCACCTAGGACTTTACGCCAACTGCAAAGCCTACAAGGAAAAACCAACTTTTTACATTTCTTTGTCCCATATTACGCCACTCACGCACCTAGTTTTCTCCGCTTACTATGCCATGATATCCCATTTCAATGGGAAGAACATTCTCAAACAGATTTTGATGATTTAAAATCCTCCCTATCCAATGCCCCTCTGATTAGTCCCCCAGACTATGATCGTGATTACATCCTCTACTTATCAGCCTCTATTGTTTCATTTGTAGGTGTCCTCGTCCAATTAGGGGATGATGGGCATGAACATGTGATTTAATACATAAATAAAAACCTTTTAGGACCACCTTTAAAATATAATCATGATGAAAATCTTGCATTAGCGGTTGTCCTCGCAGTCCAAAAACTGCAGCATTACATTCTGCTTTGAACTACCAAGGTTGTGGTAGATTCCAACACCATACAGTACTTGCTCAGCTGACAGCAGATCAACAAAAAAAATTCCCAATGCATCGTTATCCTTTAAGAATACGATCTATATTTCTCCACTCCCAAAACCAAGAAATCTCTTGTCTTAACCGAACTCATTACGGCTTTTCCCTCAAATGCCAAAACTTCCCCCATCAATGAATATTTCCTTGATGAACACCTCTTCTTCATCTTCTCGGATGACCCATGGTATGGCTACCTTTTAGTCTAGCTTCGTACACAAAAATTTGGGTCTCACCTCTCTAGAGATGACCATTGATGCATTCTTCGCTAGGATCCCCAATACCTCTTCATCAAATACATTTTTTACCAACGCGGGGTCGATAACATCCTTCGACAATGTCTTGCCATCGACGAAGATGACAAAGTCTTGAATGATTTCCACAGCGGCTCTTGTGGTGGTCACCTCTATGGTATGTCCACCTCCTAAAAACTCATTCGAGCAGGATACTTCTGGCCCACTTTGTTTCATGATTTCATCCACGTTGTCAAGTGATGTGATAAATGCCAGCTTTATGCAAACAAATCATGAGCTCCACCATCTCTTCTACACCCAGAAATCACGGTCGGCCCCTTTTGTAAATGGGGCATAGATTTCATGACATGCAATCCTCCGTCCAGTAATGGACACAAGTACATTATGGTGACAGTGGATTATTTTACCAAAAAGGTTGAAGCCATGCCCACATTTAACAACATTGCTGACACAACAGTGCATTTTTTCTTCAAGCATGTCATTACCCAGTTCGAAGTCCCACAACAGTTAGTTTTTTATCATGGTAAACACTTTGAGAACGAGATATTTGCATAAATATCCTCAAAGTTAGGCTTCACCCATGAGTTTTCCTCCCCATACTACCCTCAGTCCAATGGGCAGGTCGAGGTTGTCAATAAATTCCTCAAAACCATGCTACAACGAATCGTTAACAAACACAAGACCAACTGGCACCATATGGTGTTTTCAACTTTATGGTCCTATCGCACGGCAATGAAAACTGCCACTAGTTTTACACTATTCCACCTCATCCACGAGATCGAAGCCACACTTCCTATCGAGTGTGAAATCCCCACATTACGCACTACCATAGAGCTCTTACCTGACACTTCTCCAATGGAGCAGCTCCTACTGACCTTAGAGTCCCTTGATGAAGACCTTCAATCTTCATTACAGCACAATGAGGTAGCTAAAAAATGATCCAAATCCATCTTTGACCACCATGTCAACCTTCTCTCATTCAACGAAGGTGATCTTGTGTTATCCTATGATATTGCCCATGCCACTCTCATCCATGGGAAATTTGAATCATTATGGCACAACCCCTTCATCATCCAACATTACCTCACTAAAGGCACCTACATCGTAGCCTCTCCAGATGGCTCCCCCCTCAAAGAACTCGTCAACGGGTTGTACTTAAAGAATTTTTATGCCTGAGCGTAGCCCCCTACCTTAGGTTTCTCGCTATACACATTTGTAGCATTTTTAGTCTTCTTTTACATCATCCACCACTCCTCATGTCTGATCTATCACCCGTGTTGTTTACAGATGTATCATCCATCAGCCTACCACATTGGTTACGTTGACAATGTCATCCATTGGACTATGAATCTCGCTTCAGCTGCTTGGGCCCTCTATACCCCATCACATGTGCTACTCCATTCCAGTGGCATATTCCTAGGTCCCGCCACCAACAACCAATATGAATATGACGTCGTCATTGGTCTCCTCACCGAGGCCAATCACCGCCACATTCGTCACCCTAGCATTATGTTAGATTCCTAGCTCGTCGTCCTGCAGCTCAACAACGTGTATCATGTTCACAATCCTTGCCTCTTTCACAAATACCTGCAAGTTAGACTCCTATCTCGCAACTTTGATTCCATTACATTTTCACATATTCCTAGGAACCTCAATCAAGTAGCAGATCACATGGATAGCCTAGTATTGGATTGGAATTTATCACATTAAAAATATCATATACATAGAATGATATATCTGTCAAATATAGAAAAAGAAATCGCAACCATAAACACAAAACACAGAGACAAGTATGATCATCAATATATCCACTATGTATATCAAAAATGTCATCACTGTTTTACAAAAAATATTTATACACATCTTCTCGTGGGCTCGTGAATCTCATCATCCCTATGATTATAAAACTAGGTATCAAATACCCTATACAAAATTGGGCCCACAAACCCATACATATCAGCTCGGCACTCACGATGCCCCTAGAGCTCCCCCCCAATGTTGATGATTATAGCTATGTGAGACATTCTCCAAGACACATACTGATTGAGTCGACCTGAGAGAGAACCCTTGAGATGGGAGTGTGGTTCCTATCTGAGACAGGAATGTAGTGATGGCCTCCTCCTTACAGAGAGTTGAGAATAACTCCAGATGATTCTACTGTGTAACGCAGTGAGAAATGAGATTTGTTGAGTTGGACGTGCATGTGGTTGAGCACAAGGTGAACATGTGAATTCCCATAGAGTTGGGTGCATCATCATGATACAGATATGAAGATGATTTATTAGCCTCATTTGAGCAGAGAGTTGATATGATGAACTCCATATGACTCTCATGTGTAATGCAGTGGGAAAGAAGATCTGTTGAGTGGACATGTCTGTGGACGAGCACATGTGAACGTGATCCTAGTGGTTGAGCACTAGTGAGCGTGGTTCTCCTATGTAATGCAGTGAGATAAAGATATGGACATCCCTATGGATGTGCCCCTAGTGGTTGAGCACTAGTGGGTGTATGATATCCCTTGCTATATTGTTCAAGAGTCAGACCTTCCTGTAACCCTAATTGTAAAGTAAAGGGTACAGGTCGACCCTACCTTAATGTAATTGATAATTAATCAAGTTATTATTAATTATATTGTGAGTTAGAGAGGTCGGCCCTATTGTGCCAATAGACACTTCTGTTGACATTTCAAATCTAATATAAGTAAAGGTAGATTCCCCATTGAGGAATCATATCTTTTGTGTGAGTTTGGAAATTTCAGCAAGTACAGCTTCTTGGTATAAGTGTGCACCTCTCTTGGGCATTATTATTCTAGGGTTTGCAAGCACCCTCTTGTGTGTTGGTTTTTCTTGGTGGTGAAGGACTTTCTCTTGAAGAATATAGCAAAGGATTTGGTTGTATATTCTTCCTTTGTTGAGAAGGGTTTCCCAGGATACTTCTTGTGTACTTGTGCACGGTGTTTCTTCTTGTGATTGTTGCAACATAATTGGTTATGGTTTAAGTAAAATCTTAAAATGGAATGAACCTCATGCTTAAACCTTGTCTATTGAAAAATCAACATGGTATCAAAGCATAGGTCTTGAAGAACCCCTGCACAAACATTTAAAAATGGTAAATCGTCATCCTTCTGTCGTTCTGTACGGCCTCTAGGGTTTCTACATAAATCCATACGGCCCTCACTTAATTAGCCTTCCCATCCCTTTACAAGTGGACGTTGAAGATAAAACTTGGACCAAGTTGTACAGCCTTTCTCATCGCATATCCAAAGACCTTCAAAGTAAAATTTCGAGGATTTTGAGTTTCTGGCCCTAGGGTTTCTAGGGTGCCAAAATTTTCTGCAGAATATTGACCTTAGAGTTTCTGCAACTTTTTGAAGAAACGTTTCAACTCAACAAGAATTCTTGTGACACTCTCAAAATTTGATTGTTGGCAGTCATAAGCCCAACATAACCATTAGGTTTTCTAAATCCAGTTGGCAAGAATTTGAGAAGAAATCCGAACAAATGAAGAACAAAACTTTAGTAGAAGATAGGCTTGATGGAGAAAACAACTTCGGCTCCTAGAAGTCAAGGCTTCAGGTCACCCTTGAATAACATGACCTTTTGGATGTGGTAAAAAAAAATTTACCAGATATAGCTATCGATGAAGAAAAAGAATATAAGAAAGGAAGAAGATGTCAAGGCAAGAAAAATAATCATCTTCTCAGTAAGAGACCATCGCTTACCTCGTATTGTCAATCTAAAGACAGGTTATGAAATGTATGAAGCATTAAAAGAAATGTTTGAAAGTGAAAACACCCTCAAAGCTCTTACCTTGAAGAGCCAGCTTCAAAGTACCAAGATGACAAAAGGTGATACATTTGTTATTTTCTTTATCAAGATATCAGATATTAAAGAACAGCTAGAAGCCATTGGAGAAATCATGTCTGACAGAGAACTTGTCTTATCCACTCTCAATAACCTTCCAAAACATTGGGAGCCTTTTCTTCAAAGTATCAGTGGAAGAGAAAGTCTACTAACCTTTGATCATATGTGGACAGACTGTACTCAAGAAGAACTTGGACTTAGAAATAGAGGAGTGGAAGACTCCCTTGATTAAAATCATGCTCTTGCACTTCATACAAAGAAAGGAGTAAGAATCAAAAGAAAATCCAGACAAACATTCAGAGTTGAGAAGTCTTCATTAACCTCAGGTCCTAATCAAAGAAGAGATGTTTCAAAAATTCAGTGCTTCAGATGTGACAAATATGGGCACTATGCAAGAAATTGTCCAACCAAGAAGAAGGGAAGACAATATGCTTCCACCGCTAACATTGATCCATACCCACCTCAAAAGAATGAAGATAAGAGAGAGGATAAGTACTTCCTCAAAACTAAACACAGAACTAAACATGACTACAAACCCAGGTAAATCATTCGATCTCTAATTTTATAGTTGATTGCATTCTTAATAAGTGAAGGGTATTATCCCCAATATGGGAGCCCTCAAGACTTGAACCATTATCCTTGGTACGGGAGTCCAAATCTTATTTGATTAATTATTATGTTGGTTTAAGAAGACATAAAATATCTAACAAAGAAAATAAAGAACACTTCCATCCTTCAGACTTCAGAGAGAGTTACTTGACTCAGAGGAAGTCAAAACAAAATGAAAATAAGGAAGAGATAATACCTTCTCCCCCTTCAACAGTTCAGAGGGAGACAGACATTATTCCAGTTGACCCAGTTTCTCTATTTGACATGCCTAGAGATATTGCAGTAGGGCATAAACGGCCTACCTAGGCTCAACAAACTCTACAGGAGACAGAGGAACATACAAGTCCCTCAAGGGACATCCTGAGAAAGCAAAAGAAATTTTTGAGCTACTCTTCAGCCATGAGCCACATCATTGATTCTAAGCCTTCTTCAAGAAGCAACATGTGAACAGGTATGGCAAGTTTCCATGACAAGAAGAATACTAGTATACCTTAAAGAATGATGTATGAGATATTGTTCAGAAACCAGAAGGGAAGTTTGTAGTGACTTCCAAGTGAATCTATAAGATCAAGCATGCAGCAAATGTAAGTGTCAATAAATACAAACCAAGATCTGTAGCTAGAGGATTCTCACAAACAGAGGGAGTTTTCTATGATGAGACACTTGATCCAGTGAGCCCGATACACTTCCATCTGTACTACCATCCATGAGTTGGAAACTATATCAAATGGATGGATTCTTGATGAGTTTGGGTTTCAGCAAGAGTGTTGTTGATCCAAACTTATGTTATTACAGTGTTGGTGACGAGAGCCTAATTTTTATGACTTATCCAGAAAGCCTTGTTGTTGGATACAAGTAAGATTTGACTTCTGATTTCGAGATAAAGGATATGAGTATGATACACTACTTCTTGGGACAAGAATTATGATAGAGACTCGATGAGATTTTTCCTAAGTCAAGAAAAACATACAGTGGGAATATTAAAGAAGTTCAATATGACAGAATGCAAAACCACTGTGATGGATTTGAAGAAAATGAATGATGATGATTCAGACGAGATTGATCCACAGTTGATTGGATCATTGATGTATATGGTTAACACCAGACCTGATTCATGTTATGAAGTGAATGTGCTTAGTCAATCCATGAGTCAGCCAAGACAGACTCACTGGATAGCAGTAAAGCACGTATTGAGATATATACGAGGAACAGTTGGATATGGCCTAAGATATGCCTCCAGTATGAACTTGATTTTGCAGGATATGTCGATATAGATTGAGCAGAGAGTACAGTGGATCAGAAGAGAACATCTGGTTGTTTTTTTACCGTGAAGGTTGTCATGGTTTCCTGGTGCATCAGGAAACAAAGCTATGTGGCCTTGAATACCACAAAAGTAGAGTATGTATCATTCAGTGTGCGAAGCAGTGCGACTTCATAAGCTTCTGACAGATTTACTTGATCATGAGATAGATTCTATGATGATAACCAGAGTTGTGTGTAAATCTCTTTGAGAACCCAGTATTTCATGATAGATCGAAACACGTTGAGATAAAATATMATTATATCATATACATGAGGCAGAGGAAAATAGTACACATGCAGTACCTTCCTACACATGAGCAGATTTCATACATCTTCACCAAATTAGCTTGGTGAAGGATACCTCCCTACTTGAGAGGGAGTGTTGATGATTATAGCCAAGACAAAGTTCAAAGTACATCCATGTGAGACTTTGCATGATGAAGAATGCCTCCCTAGATGAGAGAGAGTGTTGATGATTACAGTTGTGTGAGACATTCTCCAGGACACAAACTGATTGAGTCAACCTGAGAGAGAGCCCCTGAGATGGGAGTGTGGTTCCTATCTAAGACAGAACTAGAATGTAGTGATGGCCTCCTCCTTACAGAGAGTTGAGAAGAACTCCATATGATTCTACTGTGTAACATAGTGAGAAAGGATATGTGTTGAGTTGGACATGCCTGTGGCTGAGCACAAGGTGAACATGTGAATTCCCATAGAGTTGGGTGCATCGTCATGAGACAGAGATGAAGATGATGTATTATCCTCCTATCAGCAGAGAGTTGAGATGATCAACTCCATATGACTCTCATGTGTAATGCAGTGGAAAAGAAGATATGTTGAGTGGATGTGCCTGTGGACGAGCACAGGTGAACGTGATCCTAGTGGCTAAGCACTAGTGAGTGTGGTTCTCCTGAGTAATGCAGTGAGATAGAGATATGGACATCCCGATGGATGTGCCCCTAGTTGTTGAGAACTAGTGGGTGTATGACATCCCTTGCTATATTTTTCAAGAGTCAGACCTGACTGTAACCCTAATTGTAAAGTAAAGAGTACAGGTCAGCCCCACCTTAATGTAATTGATAATTAATCTGGTCATTATTAATTATATTGTGAGTTAGAGAGGTCAATCGTGTTGTTCCAATAGACACTTTTGTTGACAGGTGAAGTCTAATATAAGTAAAGGTAGATTCCCCATTGAGGAATCATATCTTTTGTGTGAGTTTGGAAATTTCAGCAAGTACATCTTCTTGGGATAAGTGCGCACCTCTCTTGGGTGCTAGTATTATAGGGTTTGCAAGCACCCTCTTGTGTGCTAGGTTTTCTTAGTGGTGAAGGTATTTCTCTTGAAGTATATAGCAAAGGATTTGGCTAGGTTTTCTTCCCTTGTTGAGAAGGGTTTCCCAGGATACTTCTTGTGTACTTGTGCATGGTGTTTCTTATTGTGATCTTGGTTACTGCAACATAATTGGTTATGGTTTAAGTAAAATGTTAAAATGGAATGAACTCATGCTTAAACCTTTTCTACTGAAAAATAAACACCCAGGTCCCCTATCAGCCGAAGGTACCCCACCAGTTGGGGGCACTCCAGCTCTAGGAGGCAGTCGACCCGTCATAGCTTCCCTCGCCACCACTTCCCAACGGATCAACGCCCCTCACTCTACTGGTACTCCTACACACTGATCCAAGACCTCACCATCC
>ML810683.1:25558-42506 GCA_009831015.1 Picea engelmannii
TTTCCCACTTGTGATCCATTGAGTGTCTAAGGATCCATAAATCCTCACCACCATGGTCACTATGCACTATGTCAGCAAGTCATCCAGGGCCTCAATATGCACTATCGAACCTGACATAGGGTTCGTCCCCGAACAATGTCACGCTGCGATAGTCTCTACCCTATCCTCCCCTAGAAGATGGGGATCAACCGCCAATGCCCTCCCCCATATTGGGAGTCCTGTCAGAAAATATATGTCCTCTGTTGCAGAGAACATCAGCTACTATCCCCATACCACAAAGCACTGCAGGTCAGTGCTCCACATTTGAATCAGAAATTGCAGTAAGAACTCATGTTACTGTATCAATGGATAATCGAAGAACTTCAGCAAACTATAGGCCACCAAGTGTCTGTGCACTACAGGCTTCTCCCTCACATCCTCTCTCAATCGATCCCAATATCGCTCTCGCCAGTGGACCGGCATCATCACCAACTTTGTTGATCACCTGCATTCACCCAGAAACACCTGATCAGCCACCTCATACATCAAAAATAATAATAATAAATAGCATACATCCATGAGCCTACGCACAATGCGTAGCTTTTTCCCATACAGTCGCACATATATGCACGATTGTTTCTTATACACCTGCACAATTGTCACACCCACAGTCGCGCATAAGTGTGCAGTTGTCGATGGTACAGGTGTGAATAGAATGTGCATCTGTCTATCTACCCCTCGCGCCCATATGCACGACTGTAACCTTCACATCCGCACATTATGCGCAGGTTTCCCCATCACAGCCGCACATTATGCACGGGTTTCCCCATCACATCTGCACATTATGTGTGGGTTTCTCTATCACAGTCACACATTCATGAATGCGCGACTATTTGGGATAAACCCGCACATAATGTGCAGGAAACCAACTTCTACCTGTGCACCCATGTGCAGGTATTCGCCTATGTCCTATGCACTATTGGGAACCTACCCTCAAAAACACCCTGTACGACCCTCTGTATAGTCCCTAGCAACCCTCCCCCAACTTCAAAAAGTATAGGATGATAAGGCCACTAACCTGTCTCTCGCAACCACTTGATCGGTAGCCCTAAGATCCCGTAATCTTCCAAATCACCTCACAACACTCTCTCCAGATCACCAATGGTGTCAGTAAAAATGAAATGGCATTGTGGGCCTACCCTCCATATATAATCCATTTTCCCAACTTCCACATTCCAGTACAGGAGCCCAGAGCCTCTGTTTTCCAAACCATTCTCGGCCACGAGATCCTGATCCAACCATCAACACATTCATATTCCCCAAGTTATCATCTGCACTTCTCCCCTGAGGAGCATTTTTTTTCCACACCATGTTCAGGTACGCATGTTCATTTTTAGTTTTATCAAATAGTTGTTATATGTTCTTTATCATCAAATATTCTGCACGTCGGGTATTTGGATTTTTATGTGCAGGTACTTGTTTAGCAAGCTTACATCCCCTTCATGTATATGTTCGACACTGACATGTAATTACTCCCTCTATAAACAATTACATATCCCAGTCACACCCTATGACATTTTCCTGTAAGGTCCCTACATCTAGCTCTACAGTACCTTTACCTATGCCACAATTTGGTATTGTCAATTGATACCACTCTCCCCCACGAGTTATCCCATTCATAGTTCCCCTTGGCAACTCAACACTCGTGTTATTTTCACCCCCTAGGATTGGGAGTCCAGATAGTTTTTGCACTTCTGAGAATGAACCCCATACTTCTTCTTATCCTATTTCTAACCTTCCCAATGGACTCTTGGGTCATATCATCCTACACTTGGTTTGGTTGAATGCACCCCCGTAGTTCCATTAGCACTCCATCTCATCCACCATCAGTTTTCCCATCTATAGATTGTCCTCCATCCATTTACCTAATACAGAAACCCACCCATGGGGCATCTTTGAAAGGTGCAGGAAGTTTGACATATCCATCAACCCCAAGAAGTCATTTTTTTGGAATGGTAGAAGGTAAACTCCTGAGCCACATTGTCTATTCCTAAGGCCTTATCTTATATTTAGCAATCAAATTAGCTTGGTAATTCCATTTGTTTATTAAATATTAGATAAGGGCATTTAAATGCACTCGATTGACCATAGGATGCACATATCATGATTCTGAGAGAAAAAAGCATGATTCAATTTCCCCCTTCCCACCTGGTGTTTGTGTACCCCAGCCTCCCTATCATACCTATAGAAATGAGCCCTTGTCACCCTACCTGGTATCCGAGGAGATACGGAAAGGGAAATCTAAGATGAATTTATTTCAGGGAATCTAAGATGAATCTCTTCCCTACCTCTCTAAGTGTTTCTCCCCCACCCTCCATCAGTTCTCTTTCACAAACTTGTGCCCTAAATAGGCCAAGCCACCTTTCACCGAGGCACCCGTTTATGTATCTGTATACTCAACCCACATTATTATTTATTCATTTGGTAATTTTATAAAGACCTTGTTTTCAACATATACATAGTTTTTTAGTCATCATCCCCGATGACCTTCTTTTACCTGGTAGAGCAACCTATGTCGCCCTTGGTTGGGGCATCCACCATTTTTTCATACACTCATCATTGACAAACCCCAAGTATCCCAAATCCATGTAACCACAATCTCTGAGTTTGCCCACTTTTTTTCAGCCTCCAGCATAGTTTAACCCCATGTCTAGTTGTCCCCCTGACACTAAATCAAGTTTTACAGTTGCTGCCAATCATCCTTCAAAACCCCAACCAAGGGAAGTCATGAGTCCCATAGTGTCTTGACTTCATCCATGCCACCCGTCAGTACCTGATATCACCTATTACTCAATGTATTTCGAGAATCCCCTTGCTTATTGATATCGCGTCTCCCTTCCTGTCGACATCAGCACAGTTTCCAAAAGGGCGACAGTATCTTGACTCTCATTACCTATTTAATGAGGAGTCTCGGATGGAACAAAGAGAATTGTCATTACTTTATGATTATGTTGACCCCCGTAACATTCAAATTCAGCAAACTCTCATGTTAAGGTTGGTCTTACTATATGACTGTTGCAATTTTCCATACCCGTCAAAGACCTATGAATTTGTTAGGCCATCAATTCCAATGAGTCATAGACACTTTTTACCGTCGTCCAATACTCGATTCAGAGCCTGTTCACCATTTTAGAACCATCAGTTGTTGTTATCAACCACCCCCGAGGGCTCTACAGCATCATACACCTTCAGTTATAGTCCCACATTTTCGTTTCATGACACGAACATGGGCCATGTCCTCCTCATTTGTATACAAAATTTATTTTCTTCCTAGAGAAATGTTTTGTTCCCACAATTTTCCCTCTCCCTCCGGCGGATCACTCTTGCAGTTCCTCTCTTCATGCTTCTTCACAATGGCACTATCAGCAAAAGAAAATTGATGTATTTTGACTATATGTATGCTCCTAACCTCACACATCAGGGGGCATCTGTTATCACCGAAAAATTGTTCGCATCATTAAACACAACGGTTGAAGAAAGACATCAGTTACAGAAACAATTAGTACACCTACAACGTAAAAATCCATCAAAAAGGGCATAAAACTATATACTTGGTTCATAAATCAATGTGCACAAATTCACCAAAGGAAGTGTGTGCATTGTGTGCGGAATGTGCGGGCTAACACAGCCCCATTTGTGCACTATGTGCAGAATGAGCAAGATGCATGATTGTCTACGAGAAAACCCGCGCACTTCTCATGAACGGTGCATTTATGAATCTTGTCGACCTCTCAACCACTTCCAATCCGACCTCCAACACGATTTGACACTCAAATCTGAGTGAAATCTAGGTTGGAGGTTGGTCAAGGGCTAGAAAGTACCCTAAAAGGCTCCTTGTTCACATCATGAACCAGTTATATCTTTTCATGAATGGACACTATAAATACATGCCATGGGTGTGCTAAGAAAATAAGAATTTCAAGGTATTGTTATGTTGCAAGAATTATTCTTGGAGAATCCTCATTTCTCTTTGAATCATTCAAGCACTATAGCAAGGGCCATTCCACTCACCTCTTGAGAGGATTGGCATTGTATTTCTTCACCATTGTTACTTGTCATTGTATGAAGAGAAGAGCTCTCTATTAGGGAACTCAAGAGCCCTCCCAAGGAGGAAGAGGAGATTCACAAGTCCCTACATTTCTCAACAGTGCTAGCATATCAATACATTGATCCATTGGTAGCTATATGATTGTCATTTTGTTTTTCATGGTTCTAGTTCTTGCAAGTTTTTCCAACATTTGCTTCATTTTGTTTTCATTTCCTTGTTTCATGTATGTTTGATTATCTAATCAACTCACAACTCTTTGTCTTGTTTAGCTGACTTAACTAGGCAAGTGATTTGTTTGTTCTCACCCATGTGATAAAAACTATATACTTGGTTCATAAATCAATGTGCGCAAATTCACCAAAGGAAGCGCGCGCACTATGCGCAGAATGCGCGGGCTAACACAGCCTTATTTGCGCACTGTGCACAGAGTGTGCAAGATGTGAGACTATTTATGAGCAAACCGTGCACTTCTCATGAATGGCACATTTATGAATCTTTTCGGCCTCTCAACCACTTCCAGCCTGACCTCCAACACGATTTGACACTCAAATCTGAGAAAAATCTAGCTTGGAGGGTTGGTCAAGGGCTAGGAAGTACCCTAAAAGGCCTCATGTTCACATCATGAACCATTTATATCTTTCCATGAATGGACACTATAAATATGTGCCATGAAAATAAGAATTTCAAGGTATTGTTATGCTACAAGAATTCCTCTTGGAGAATCATCATTTCTCTTTGAATCATTCAAGCACTGTAGCAAGGTCCATTCCACTCACCTCTTGGGAGGATTGGCATTGTATTTCTTCACCATTGTTATTTTCCATTGTATGAAGAGAAAAGCTCTCTATTAGGGAACTCAAGATCCCTCCCAAGGAGGAAGAGGGGATTCATAAGTCCCTACCTTTCTCTACGGTTCTAGCCTATCAATACATTGATCCATTGGTAGCTATATGATTGTCATTTTCGTTTTTCATGGATCTAGTTCTTGCAAGTTTTTCTAACATTTGTTTCCTTTTGTTTTTATTTCCTTGTTTCATGTATGTTTGATTATCTAATCAGCACACAACTCTCTGTCTTGTTTAGTGGACTTAACTAGGCAAGTAAGTGTTGTGTTTTTTCTCACCCATGTGACAAAACCAACACAACAATCATCGTAATACATCCATCATAGAATCAATCACATCATCTCATATACAATATTATCTCATATAATATCTCATATACTTACCTAACATGAAACTTAACAACACACTAAAGATTTTTCATGGATAAAACAAAAGCAAGATTGTTAGTTAAACCAATAACATACAAAACATCATTCAACTAAACAACATCACTTATGTAAAAATAGACAAATTGCACTCCAGTAAACTATATATGTAGCATCATCATCCAACTCCACTTGTATGTGTCTTGCTCTTGAAGTTCGTTGAAATTCTTCTAATGGAATGTCATGTGCCCGGATGCTCCACTATCCACATAACACCCTACACAAAAGATAGTGCTAGTGAAAAGGAATGATACCATGGAGAAGGTAATGTCAAGTTTGGATGCTAACTCATCCATTTCATAAGATTTTGCACTCCCTGCAATCTACTTATGTTTCTTTTTCTTTGCCTTCTTCTCATAGAGACATTAAAATGCATAATGGTCTATATTGTGACACTTGAAACAATTCACATGACTCAAGTATTTATGTGTGTGTTGTGATGAAAATGAATGTTCCTTGTGACTCTTCTTGGGTGACGGCAACGCGGCCTGCTTCACCACCCGCAGGTCGGAAGGTCCACGCGCTCACACAGGATCTTCTTTCTTCTCGGCTCGAAGAACTCCAAGGTTCTTCTATTTCCCTATCGGGAAATCTTCACCCACAGATTCTCTTCACGCGATCCCCCTTTCGTTACTTATCAGAGGATCGGAACTCGCGGCTTCGCAAGTTCACTATCAATCACTGGGTTCTCGAATCCCCGAGACCCGATGGCCAGTCAATCGCTGACTTTTCTCTTTACCCTATCGGAACTTCGCTCTATCGTGACTTCGCCACTCGCGACACCAAACACTTGGTTTTCCAACTCCCGAGTCCCGATGTGCCGAAACTCCAATACACTCGCAAGTTTACTTTTCAACGGTCCCTTATCTCGTCGGGACTTCGGACTTCGTGGGATCGCGAATCCTAACGCCAATATTTCGGGACTTCTCACGGCGAGATCCTGATGACTTCATGCCACCTGTATTCTACTTCTCCAACTCACTGTGGCCCACACTGCCTACGCAGTCGTCGGGATATCGCGTATCGCAATATCGTGATTCCTGTGGCCAGATCTTCGTCTCTTTTCATCTCGTTGGGACTTCGGACTTCGTGGGATCGCGAATCCTAACGCCAATATTTCGGGACTTCTCACGGCGAGATCCCGATGACTTTATGCCACCTGTATTCCACTTCTCCAACTCACTGTGGCCCACACTGCCTACGCAGTCGTCAGGATATCGCGTATCGCAATATCGCGATTCCTGTGGCCAGATCTTTGTCTCTTTTCTTGCGAAACCCCGATAGGCGATTTTCGCGAAATAATCCAACGGCCCTGGCCAGCTTGAATCAACGCTCAGTCTATCGCGAGCCTTGAACCCTTCCACACTTGCACTGTAACTACCTCGCACCTCTGGGAGATCCGACGGTTCGCGGAAACTCGCGGATTCTCCACGGAGAATACCGACCGTCTATCCTTTCTGCTGAAATCGATGATATGGCTGAATGTTCCTCCACAGAACTTGTCACCCGGAACACAATCTTGCGACGCTCCTCACCAACCTTCAAGGCACAACTTCGACCACTGTCTTTCAACAACTTTAAGGCCTTATCACCCCTGAGCTTCCTTACGACTCTCGAGTCCTCAGAAAGAAACTTTGCACGCACTCTTTGCAGCAAATCTTCAACAACGTTTAAATGTTGAAGTCTCTGACTTTGCGCACAACTGCAGCAGCAGTCCTTCAATACTCTTGCTCAGAATCGCAACTCTGAGACTTAACTTAGCCTGCGCACTCCTTGCACGGCTTCTGCAACCCACTTTCACTCTTGGGCGAATGAGAACAAAAGTTAAATATTTGAGCCTTCTGTCAATGCACTCCTGGCGGACGACTTCAACTGCACTCCTTGCAGGAATTCTTGCTCAAACAGAGAAACAATTGAAACTCATCCTCACTTCCTCTCAGACTTCAACTCAACCATGAAATCAAATACACAGCATATAAAAGAAAATGTATAACAGGAAGCAAACATCCATGAGCATAACATCAATACACAGAGAATCAGACACAAACCATGAATTTGAATCAAAGCTTTCTTCTATTAATTCAAATATCTGTACGTGGGTGTTCTTCATACAGTTCTCTACATTCTCTTCTGCTTCTTCTCGATATTCTTGCTCAGGCTTATTCTCTCCTGAACTATCTTATAATGTACAATGAGGGTGTCTATATCCGTTTTCCCCCTTGGACTCTAAAACTATCAAATCTAGAATTAAATTCCTATCTAACAGCATTACATCTATTAAATGTCGACTATCTACTAAGGACGAGAGCTATCCGCTCAAGGTCCATTACAATACACAAAGGCGCCTCCTCTTAAATGACTCATTTAAGATTTGCGCAACATTCCCAAAGCATTTTCAAAATTCTTGCTGGCTTATCCAGCTGTCCTCCGCTTCCGCACTGGCTTGCTTGATGTGATGGCGATGCTCCTGCATCATTGGGTCATCCCTTCTTCCCTCATTTCCTCACCTTACTAATGAGGGCTTGGGTTGGGATCTCACTATTTATGGTTGCAATCATTGCTCTCCTTGTCTCCTCGTAAATCAAATAATCCTAGAGTTTCTCAAAGGTAGACATGTGATGACATGTTCTCACAGCCATAAACACCCTACACAAAGGATTCCCAAGGTTCTAAGAACTCATTCATTGCAATAAATATCAACTCCTCGTTCTTGACCTTCACCCCAATGGTCGCACACTAATCTTTACTCTGAGAATCTTCATCAAATAACTAGATATAATGTATGTGCAACTTGTTTGTATGAGTGAGTTGACTCTTTAGAAGCAATTTCCAAGACACATTCCCACTCTAATATAGAGTGATCAACATCGCATACATCTCATCAGTTGATTTCCCCATGATGTCAGGGATCCAATGGTCCTTCACCCAATCCATAAGGGTTCACTTTACTTTGGCAACACTGTTCTATGTGCATCCAACAAAGTAGCGTCAATTGCAACAACAACAATCCCTTATACAATCTCCCAAATATCCATCTCCTCCAACAACATCTAAAGTTGGCATTTCCAAGATGCAAAGTTGGAAGCACCCTCTAAACGATCATAGTTTCTAAAACATAGAGTAATCATCCTTTAAACCTAGAACACACTTTAACAAGTGGATCAACGAATGACATCAACCTATCACAGGTTCATTGTGCCTATCTCAAGGAACATATATGCACCAATCACTAGAGATACATGGGCATCTCACACGCAACCTCTTACGATGCCTAGTGCTTCTCACAAGGATGGATCACTCCAATCTATAAAGTCTTCTAGGCATCATAGTCATTGAGATCCTCCAACAACTCTCTCTCACATGCAGCAAAGCATTCCATACATGCATCTGGGGAATCTCGGATGCACAACACTATAACCATGTTATAGTTTTACATCCATATGATAACATATTCACTTGGAATTTGTCCTACAACTAAAACAGAGACACTAAAACACGAGTCAAATTTTGGATTTTCATAAACAAAAACACTGAATGGAAAACTTAGAAGTTCAAACACCACATATCAAGAGATGAAATCCGATCTTCACAAATAGTAACATGAACATAGCATATGACAAACTGAAACCCACTTAACATAATCACTATCATGTCATAGCAAATCACTATCTTCTCATTTAATACATAAGAAAAATGCAATGCTTTCTTCAAGGGACTACAATATCTTCTCTTGAGTCTTCGCACTCCCACTATATGTTCACAAACCTCACATGTATGAATATATAACCCTAACTAGTGTTCCCACCTCATCTAAAGTGGTTACAATAACTACTAAAAATAGCTCTTACACATTCTTCCATAAAGCGAACCTATCATAATTATGTAAGGAATCCATCATAAAGTTGTCATAATTGGATAAAAATAATATATCATCACTATCATATAAAATCTAGCATAACCTTGTCAATTGTTGCTAGTTCAATCGGTTAAGGTGTGGGTTTCGTTTGCTAGGCAACTTGAGTTCACTACCCTTACGGTGAGTTTAGTCAATAAGAGACACCTAAAAATCCAGCCATGTTAAAGGTTGATGCGGCCCAGGCCGAGTGCGATCCCCAGGTGATTTTGATGGCTTAGATACCCCTGGGTTGTGGTTTCTTAGCCAATGGTTAAAAATGTTGGCCCCACAGATTACGGGCACATTTCTAACAAACAAACAAAAAATATATATCATAGCCTTACACTCACCAAAAGTAGAAGATTTCAAGGGTCATAAGTGTAAGGAATCTGCCATATGGGTTTAAGCGAATATCTCCCATGTGGCACACCCATCCTACAAGGAATCCCCTCCAACACTTCTATGCCCTCTTCCTAGGAGAACAACTTAGAACAACCAAAATCTAGAAGTTATGAAATATAGACAATAGCCATTAAGTGGTGATTGGGAATATGATGTATTGTGTAAAGCAACCCCAAACCAACCATGAAAGAAACACCTTCCTTGCTACTAAACAATGGATGGGGATGGATTCCAAAACCATTCATTTCATTTACCTAATATTACATAGATGCACTTTTTTGATAGTAGGTGTCGAGTGAAATATATACTATCTATTTCGATATTAAATTGTCAACCTGGGGCTCGTAAGCTTAGAGGTATTGGCACTATATGTGCAGGATTGAAGCCCACTCTAACCTAATCTAAAGTCGATAACACATTTAAATGCAATAAACAAAACAAGCAAATGGAGATTTCAATACCTAGGGAAGAAGCTCATTATGGGGAGGCCATATCTTACGAGTTAAGCCTTAAATCTATCCATTGGTAATTGAAGCTATACAAAAATTCAAGCACAAGAAATTGAAGTATGGGATTTCAAAGTGCAGGAAGTAAAACTAAGCTAAAGTAAAATAAACTATCTTAAAGCAAACAAATTTACAACTAATTATTCCTATATTGAAAGTCCCTTGCATGCAACAAAATAAAATATATTAACAATGACAACATTTAAAATACAAAATACAAAATTTACTATTTACTAAGAACTTCACCATTAAAAAAAAAACATAAATGCTCTAGAAAACATACTCTTAACCAATCTCAAGTCTTCGAGCCAATTATCAAATAAATTTTACAATGGGAATTTTTACAGTGTAATGCTCAATCACATAACATTCTAGCAAAGCAAAGGAATCAAAGGAACTATATACATCAGAATTATTCCACGGTGTTGAACTTGATCAACCTGTTTTCAATAATTTATAAACAACATTTTAGCAACATGGACAATCTAGATTTATTTCACATAGAACAATCTACAGCTAACTTACAAACAGCGATTTGGCATCATACAAATATGCACAATTCGATTTGTTTCACCAGTAATCTACAAACTGAGAATTTAAAATGACAATGTTAGCAACTTAAAAACAACAATTTAGCAACATATATATATATAATGTGTTTCATAAACAATCTACAGACCGAGAATTTAAAACAACAAGTACACAAGGTAGCTTATCTGCAAGTGAAAAATATGGAAATGAACACACAACACAACACAACGAAGCACACGGGCTACTGGTGGGCCCCCCAAGTAGTTGTGGCATTTTTTAATTCATAGAATAATCACATGGTAGGAATGCGTTGAACCAGAAACGGATGGTATTAGAATTACGAGTTCACGACAGCAATGACAATATCAAAGGTTTTTAGCATAGTATCTATCCTTCGTGTTTTGGCTAGCCATCTATATATTGGTTTACATCATAGCCGAGAGTGTTGACCACTGAAAGGGTCAACACTCCTCAAAATAGTAAAATCGTTAATTACATCTAGCTTTGTTACAACAACCAGAGCATCCATGGCCACAAATATGGGAGTTGGTTTAACTGTCTAAACTAAAATGAAATAGGAGCCCTGGCAAGAGGGCAATAATGGGTAAAAAACCCATGTTCTAATTTTGCCTGAAAATGCCCACAAGTATGTTATCGGATGAAGAGTCGGATTTGCCTAATATGTAATTTCGAGTTGGCTCTCAATCTGTGTATAATTTCAGGAAACGGCCCGTGAGGGACCTTATTAGGCATAGTATGCACAAAACCCATGTGTCGGTTTTTTTTATCCAGCTTCATTTTCCCACAAATCTAGCTCGAAGTTCTTCTGAAGTGTAATTTGTTCTCTTAATTAAATGTGCTTCAACAATATCTCTTAATTGTTACTATAAGATGTGGCACTTTCACCGCCTTTTCTTTCGGACCGGAACGGGTGCGGGAACGAGTGTTGGAATCTCAAATCCATTTGATCATAATCCAATGTATGAAAACACCTATCTCCCACAATATCAGGATTTAGTTTATCATTAATAAAACCATATAAAATACACTAAGATTAATAAGTTAAGCACGAATTTTCATCATTTACTTTTATTGCTTTGAATCAAAGGATTTAAATGAAAGACCAACATTTTAAAGTAAATGTGATGGTTTATGGTTAAATGTGATAACATAATAGTGAAATAAGGTGGAAGAAAGAATCAAATTTAAAAGCCCATCATGCCCCCAAACCGAATATATGGCACGTCCTCGTGCCATGAATAAATTGGAACTGACATTTTATTTATTTCAAAAACTTTGTATTTTCAACAATTGTAAGCAATATTCAACAGAAGGAATCCAACATTATTATACTAAAAAAAACTATAACTTAGAAAAAGAAGTATTAATGTTATAAGTATTAATGCTATGGAATGAGAAGACCAAAACACTTATAAATTTTGAAATTGAAATAGCCCATACATACAATTTCATCTACTAGTAACAGTGTATGCTTAAGAGGACCATATAAGTTATGATAGAGGATTTTTTCCTTAAACAGGAAAACATGAGGGCATAAATGGTCTTTAATACATGGAAAACCCCGTAGAAAACCAATCATCCATGTCTCGTTTTTAAAGGCTTATTGTCATTCAAGTAATATTGATAAATTTGCATTTGAGTTCATTAAACTGCTACACTTATGGGTCCCACTTCTAGTATATAGATATAGTATGAATTAAATGACAGAGTCTTAAGATCATCTTACGGACATTCTCAAATGGCAATTAGATGATATTTATTTATCCATTTTGTTCAACCATGCATGCTTCTTCTTAAGGATTTACACAAGTATATCGTTCATACGGAAAAATATAAATTAGGCATAGTAAAATACATCAAAGTCAGAACCCATTGCCAACAAGCTTGTTCAGTGCCTCGGTGGGGTAACTTTGATCTCTAAGAAATATCATCTTCCAGGCAAAATGCCCCATTGCCAGCGACCTGTTCAGTACCCCGATGGGTTTGCCTAGTCATACAACGGGCCGGTACCCACTGCCAACAGAGTTGTTCAATATCCCGGCGGGTTAGCCTCTTACACCCATATTATAGCCTTTACCACCACCCTTAAGATTTGTATGTATGTATTGTTTTCGCAATGAGATGGGGAGGCAACTCTGAAAACCTTTTAACCAAATGGGATGGTATATGGATTGGAGGAAACTCTATAAATTGTCCATAAAAAATTGTTCGCATGAAAAATAAACTTATGCATTTATATTAGTCCAAAGACATATCATTCTCAAACTTACTTAATGTGTAGTGGATGAGGTCGTAAGAGAATGACTTAAAGGTGTCTCTAGTCCCTAAGTCTATCTTCTTCATATAAGATTATAGTAGTATTCCCTCATAAGTAGAAGTTTCATTCACTCTCCTATTACTATTTGGTAAAGGTTCTTGAATAACTAGCTTTGGTATGAATCTTGGGATGTACAAGTTACCTAGGGGTATTATTATGAAGACCTTAAGGTTTTATTAAATCTCCATAGTGCTTTAAAGATTGGCATTTAGGCTATTGTTATTATTAATGGTCTAAAATATGCATGTAATAAGGGAAATAAAGATCCATAATTGTTTTGGTTTCTAGTATTAAACTATCAATACTATCTTCATCATAGTTTCTTTATTGAAAAAGAAAACACAAAGAGATGATGCATTAACTTGATACTAACATGATGCGGCTTTTGTTTATTGTCTTACTCTACCTAAAAAGAAAGAAAAATCTTTATTCAAGTGTAAGAACTTTTCCAATGTAACCATGTGCGAAGCAAAACAAGAAACTTACCCATATCCACATACGAAACAATTACCTCAATGATTGCTTGGATATGAGGAACCAACCGACCTATTTGATTTGGCAGCAAGAAGCGTGGAAGAAGAAAATGGCATTGTGGCCTTATTACCTCTTGGAACCAATTTTCTATGTAATCTCTACGCATATCCTCCTCTTCTGAATGATATAGTTCTTTAGTACATGAAGGATCTATTGATATGCATGTTGAAAACTCCTCAGTCTCGGGTCTTAATGATCGCTCTCTATCAGATGTAGTCCCTAATTTTTCAGCTTCCTCCGCAGTTTGGCAAGGAGAATCTTTTTGTAGCTCATGGGACTTTGGTTCTTTTATCATTTCCAAAGAGGTAGATAAGTTCATGACTATTGTCAAGATGTGTTCTTCCTGGAAAAAAAAGAAATCTCAGTTGTTGTTAGGATTTGAGAAAATCCCAAACTAATGGTCACTTTTGAATCCATTATGTTGGTTGATGGGTCATGCGTCACACATGGATTAGTGTCTGGGATTCTTACAACACCCAAAAAAAATTATTATTATATTTTTTAATATTTTAATCAAAACTACCTAAAAAATGAAATACATACTTAAAGCAGATTTGCACAAACCAAACACACCACACTTGCATAAAATAATTCACACTTTCGGGAAAGAAATCAAAGCATAAAATAAAACACGATTGCAGGAACGAAATCAAACTCACACGTGTATGAAAGTAAACACACTGGCAGGAAAAATAAACACACTTTGCGAAAGGGAAACACACTTGCATAAAAGAAATAAAACTTGTGTAAAAGAAATAAAAGAAAGCACACTTGCAATAAAATAAACACACTAGCAGGAAAAATAAATTATCGGAAAGTAAACACGCCTTGTAGGAAAGATAAAACACACTTTTGCAAGAAAATAAACACGTTTGCAGGAAAATAAATTACAAGAAAGTAAACACACTAAGAAAAATAAACAAACTTGCAGAAAAAGTAAACACTCTTGAGGAAAGGAAACAACAAGGCTTTGGAGCAACCCATTAAAATGGATGCCCAGGTTCTTACCTCTCGTCTTAAAGTTTCTTCTCCCCCTTGTGTAATTAAAGGCAACCTACCTACCTAAGCTCTAATCCCTTTAGCACCTCCCCGACAACGATGCCAAAAATGTCAAGTGAAATATATACTATCTATTTCGACATTAAATTTTCAACCCGGGGCTCGTAAGCTTAGAGGTACCAGCACTGTATGTGCAGGATTGAAGCCCACTCTAACCTAATCTAAAGCCAATAACACATTTAAATGCAATAAACAAAACAAGCAAATAGAGATAGCTCAATACCTAAAGAAGAAGCCCATTATGGGAAGGCCATATCTTACAAATTAAGCCTTAAATCTATCGGTTGGTAATTGAAGCTATACAAAAATTAAAGCACAAGAAATTGAAGTACGAGAATTCAAAGTGCGGGAAGTAAAACTAAGCTAAAGTAAACTAAACTAAAGTGAACTAAACTATCTTCAAGCAAACAAATTTACAACTAATTATTCCTATATTGAAAATCCATCCCTTGCATGCAACAAAATAAAATATATTAGCAGTGACAACATTTAAAATATAAAATACAAAATTTACTATTTACTAAGAACTTCACCATTAAAACAAAACATAAATGTTCCAGAAAACATGCTTTTAACCAATCTCAAGTCTTCGAGCAGATTATCAAATAAATTTTACAATGGGAATTTTTACAGTGTAATGTTCAATCACATAACATTCTAGCAAAGCAAAAGAATGAAAGGAATTGTATACATCAGAATTATTTGACGATGTTGAACTTTATCAATCTGTGCTTACAAAATATTCACAATTTTAATATTTATAAACAACATTTTAGCAACATGCATAGTCTAGATTTATTTCACACAGAACAATCTACAACTAACTTACAAACAATGATTTGGCATCATACAAATATGTACAATTCGATTTGTTTCACTAGTAATCTACAAACTGAGTATTTAAAATGACAATGTTAGCAACTTAAAAACAGCAATTTAGCAACATACATATATATATATATATATATATATATAGAGAGAGAGAGAGAGAGAGAGTTTGCTTCATAAACAATCTACAGACTGAGAATTTAAAACAACAGGTACACAAGGTAGCTTATCTGCAAGTGAAAAATACGAAAATGAACACACAACACAACACAACTAAGCACACAGGCTACTGGTGGGCCCCCCAAGTAGCTGTGGCATTTTTTGATTCACAGAATAATCACAGGCTAGGAATGCATTGAACCAAAAACAAATGGTATTAGAATTACATGTTCACAATAGCAATGACAATAAAAAGGGTTTTTAGTAGAGTATCTATCCTTGGTGTTTTGGCTAGCCATCTATATATTGGTTTACATCATAGCTGAGAATGTTGACCATTAAAAGGGTTGGCACTCCTCAAAATAGTAAAATCGTTAATTACAGAGAACTTTGTTACAACAACCAGAGCGTCCATGGCCGCGAATATGGGGGTTGGTTTAACTGTCTAAACTGAAATGAAATAGGAGCCATAGCAAGAGGGCAATAATGGGTAAAAAACCCATGTTCTAGTTTTGCCTGAAAATGCCCACAAGTATGCTAACAACCAAATCTACTGCGCTCCGAGTTCCGTAATAAGGGCCGGATGGAGGTCCGGATCTCTGTGATATAAATTCGACCTACCGGATGAAGGGTTAGATTCCCCTGATATGCAATTTCGAGTTGCCTCTCAATCTGTGTATAATTTTAGAAAACGGCCCGTGTGGGACCTAATTAGGCATATTATGCACAAAACCCATGTGACGGATTTTTCTGATTCAGCTTCATTTTCCCACAAATTGAGCTTGAAGTTCATTGCCTGGAAAAGGGTGTGACAGAAATTCTGAATTGTAATTTGTTCTCTTAATTAAATGTGTTTCAACAATATATCTTAATTGTTACTACAAGATGTGTCACTTTCCCTGCCTTTGCTTTCAAACCGAAACGGGTGTCGAAATGAGCATTGGAATCTCAAATCCATTTGATCCTGATCCAATGTATGGAAACACATATCTCCCACAATATCAAGAATTAGTTTATCATTAATAAAACCATATAAAATACAATAAGAATAATAAATTAAGCATGAATTTTCATCATTTACTTTTATTGCTTTTAATCAAAGGATTTAAATGAAAGACAAACATTTTAAAGTAAATGTGATGGTTTATAGTTAAATGTGATGACATAATAGTGAAATAAGGTGGAAGAAAGAATCAAATTTAAAATCCCATTAGTAGGCTTCTAAAATATAAACACGGTGGGTAAATAAGAAGTTAGAAGAAATAAAAACATCATGTTGAACTAGTATCCAAGTTACATGATTCACTTAACATAGATACTTAATATAGATACCTCGCTC
>ML810683.1:109321-135003 GCA_009831015.1 Picea engelmannii
TCTTTAATTCCTGCACATGTGAGCAAATTGGTGAGTATAGTGTATATCTTGTATCTAGTCTTAATTTGTATATCTGATTTATTCTTTTGTATCTAATTGTATCTGTCTTATTGTAATACTTGGTAACTTATCTTGTAACGAACGTTCCCCCTAACTTAATTGACCCCATTGCCCAATCTTAGGCACTAGTCTTAGTTGCCCTAGGAAAAGGTCTGACTCTCATACTTAGATAGTTGCATCTTGCATTTGCTGATTGACATCTTAGGCTAGATTCCCCCTGACCTTTTAACCAATTAAAACCAACTCCTAGAACATTAAATATTAACCTCATCTAGTAACTAGGGTCTACCCCCCTTGGCTTCCCTAGGAGTTATCCTAGACGAAAGAGGTTCAAGTCAAAGTGACAGCGTGGACTTTGAACCTAGGCATTGTGCCTCCGAGGACACACTAAGTGAGCAGGACTTAGCCCACGTTTGCAAGTGTGTATAAGGACGGCAACAAGACCCACATGCCACACTCGATGACTTCAAGAAAATGGGTCATAATGGCAAATTGAAACAAAAATAATCCTTTGGTCAAGTTGCAGGTATAGATATAGTGCCAACCATGTGGCTAATAAACCTCCCTAGCCCATCCCCTAATGATAGCTTCAAGTGGGACATGACCCACAAAATAGCCCAAAAAGCATAGATGATTTTAGGGGCTAAATTTCGCCAATGGGCTAATTTTCCATGGTTTTTCCCAAAAAAAGATTCGCCAATTTCCATTTTTTCTCAAAACGATATGCCCAAATTCCATAGAATAAAATTATTTTACCTCATCATACACCTTGGGGATGAACCTCCTCAACACCTTTGGGGGTACTACAAATGCTGCTAGAGCTATCATTTCCACTCCTAGAAACAATGATAGAGTTATCAAGGTGGGGGATGGCCATTTAAGGCTCCCTCTGAAGCCTTCTGCCAATGTTGGCAGCCAGCCGAGGCCAGTTAAGCCAAATCAAATGCAAAACAACTAAGCTTAAGCACGAAATCATATGCAATCTTCAACCCATCACTCAAACCCTAACCAGGAAAAGGCCTATTCAAACGATTGTCGGTCAACCCCAAGTGCTCTTGGAAATTCTGAGATTTAGATGCATGTTCAAATGATATTCCATGAAGGGCTCATATCAATGAAGACTATCGTAAAAGCATATTTTCAGGTTTTTAAGACATCACTCTAAAGTTTAGATGCATATCAAGGACTGATATTACTTTGTTTGTGTGGAGAGATCGGCTGTATGGCACGAAAAATTTTCCCAAAGGCTCTGCCTGAGCTTAAAATCAGCCCCTCCACAGAAATAAAGTTATATGATCTCATATCTCAGATCATTAGTAAATAACTCAGTCCATGAGCTGGATGCCTGTTGGAAGTGAACCATGTAAGTTTCAGTCACACAACCAATTTTGTTTCTCCTCTCCAGATCCCACTTCTAAGTTCACTCTCAAAATTAACCCCAAGCACAGTCACATAAGATAGACACATTGCTGTATAATGGCCATCCTCATCAAATTACAATTAAAGTTCCAGTTGACAACTTACAAAACTATCCAAAACTTAATAAAAGCATATCACAGTAAAGAAAATGCATGGTTTACTTTTAATATCCATGATTCCATGCTTCATTTCTCAACCCTCTTCTTAAAACCTGAGTAAAATATTGCTGAATTGAAAGAAATATCACAAAATTCTGCAGCAAATATTATGCATTGCAACAAAAAATGACTGCATAACCAAAGGCACAATTTGGAGCACCATCATAAGTATTCGTGTATAACTTAAATATGATCTACTCTGAACTCCTCTTCATTCACAACATTGGTAAGGTGTGTGTACTTTTTTGAGGAACCCTTGCACCGTTCAACAGGATATTTGAGACCATTTTTCTTAACTTTTCTCAGTGCTGCTTCACCAAGGTCCACCTCACAGATGTCTGCAAGTCTTACCAAATACAGTAGAACATCTGATAACTCTTCACCTAGATGCTCCTTCTCTGCAGCATTCCAGTCTGGAAGACCTTTTGGAACCTCGCCCTTCCATTGAAATATTTCAGACAGTTCTCCCACTTCTCCCACCTGAAACATGAAATAATGTACAATATTAGAGCTACAGCAAGGAAATGGTTATGAACTTTTGACATTAAGAGCTACCACAGTGTACAAGCTGTCATAATAAGACAATCATTCTCGGAATATGTTAATGGAAGATAATACTGAAAAGTATAATAAAATAAAAAAGATAAAAACAGACCAATATATCAGAATAAACAATAGAATAATCAAACAAAAAAATACCCTAATAGAACAGAAGATAACTCTACACCTCATTCTATGTTGTGATTATATAGTAGGATTCCCCTGTGAGTCAGAGCCAGATTGACAAAGCAGAGGCACAACCAGACTCTATATAGCTCTTGGCATAAGTAGCTCTCGTCCAGCTCTTCATTACGAGTTTGCTATCGTGACACACTCACAGTAGGAGGAAACTATATATCTGGCATTGGATGCACATCCTAAGCAGCCAGTGCAGACCTAAGCCATGGTGGTAATGCGGGTGCCTAACAAGCATGAGTTAAATTTAAGCCCTGAACTTCTCCAGCTTTCTCCGACAAGGTGGGGAGTCTACTCCCTATTGGATTTGCACTCAGCAACCCATGACAGAGATTAATCTAAGACAACCCTAAGACTGCAGAATAGAACCCTAAACATCACGCATTGCCTCTGGTTATAAAGTAAGCTTCTTCAATAAACCATGATAATCAGCTCACGTTGGCAGTACCATAGGAAGCAACTATGATCTACAAGTTTGAAGAAACATAGCCTGCCACATCAAAGCTTCTAGCATTCTCTTGTACATTAAACCCAACTTCTAGGTTGTGAGAAAATTAAAAGCTACAACAAGCTAGCAAAAGTCAGTCCCAGCTTTTATCTTTGCCATCTATTTAGCCCCGCTTTTTCACCTGAAATCCTGTGAAATATTTTTAATTCAGACTCTCTAAGACAACTAAAACCCCGAATTATCTGCTTCAAAGGATAGCTCAAGTTTTCTATGCATGTCGCAAGTTTACCCTCTTAGAACACCACCCCTTATCAAAGCTCCCACGTGTGACTGCACACTAAGAATCAAGATTAGCCCATTCAATCCTAGTCCCAGGTAAAGACACAGGAACAGGCGAAAAAGGAACCTCTCACAAATGGTTTTAATAACTTTATACATTCAAATAATCAAAAAAGTATCGTATCTAGAATTTCAATGGTAAATAGGATGACCTCCTAGAGCAAGACTAAATCTTGTGAACTTACAAGAGCCAAGAGAAGATTGCGAGGACTATGGAACTGATCCCAGTTTCTCTCCCTGGTGAACTCTGCCATTTTGCCCTGCAACTCTTCGATCGTAACGCCACCGCCGGCAGACGGCTCCTTCGCTGAATCCTCATCTGAAATTGCCCCCTCGCCTTTCATTTTCCGGGCTCGAAATCAACACGGCAACAATACAAAGAATTCGAAACAGTTCTGCACCTGCCCAAAACCAATACCAAAAACTGAAAAGAAAAAAAAGAACATTCCACAATCATTAGTTTATTTATACATATCATACACCTTACCGACAGAAATCCTCGGATTTAAGCAAACTGTCTTTAAGTGTGACAGACCTCCATAGATTTCAAGAGGGCAGAGATTTCCGAGGGCGGCAACTCTGCAAATTCCGTTCTGTCTGCGCATGCTGTTAAATGGGACAAACCTCATGAAACCGCTTGGCTGTATTCCCAAAAAACCGGGCTGTTGCGTTGAATGCAGAAAAGATTGCCCGACTAATCGGAGATCCGGCGAGCCACGTGGAACATATTCGAGAGCACGTTCACCGAGGTCGTGGGCTCCGGAAACAATACTTGCCTTTCCAGGCGTAGCACGGCGTTTAGTGTAAATTTATGGATGGAATGAATATTCTTCATCCATACTTTCGGTTTGGTTCGTTGTTCCGAATGAGTTGCAAGTGCTTTCTGACTTTGTTTTCGCACTTTCCATAATAGGAAAGGCGAAAAAAATTAAAAAGAATATAACGTGTTTCTTTGTCTTTTTAAAGTCTGTGGTGTTTTCCACTACCTACATGAGGGGGGGCCACCTCTTTATGTGCAGGTTAATTCTTTTAGTTTAATGGAATTTGAGCAATGTTATCTAGTATTTGGTTACTTAGTATTTGGTTACTTACACGTTAGTGATGGTATAGTTGAAAGGCAATCAATATGCACCCTCTGTTGCAGCATTTTTAAGATTGCGACGATTGGTATATATATTGTCGGATTGTTTTGGTATATACGTCGGGATATATTTGATGGTGTATATACCACTTGCCGCAGTTTTAAAGACTCTGCAGCAAGGTTGCATATTGATCGTCTAATTGAAATATTTTAGATGAGTCGTACTAGTCTACCTCATCAAGTTTACTATTTTAGGGCATTGGTTTACACAATTGAGAACTTTAAGTGATTCCATATTTTGTAAGTTATTAGGTCTTTTTATTCATGCAAAGGGTGGTGTCTCTAAATACCTCTAAGCTTTAATAGATTAAATGAATGGTATTAATGAAACCACTACCCAAATGTAATGTACAGGCCTGTAATTGGAGGAAGAGAGTACGCTCATCCATGATTAATTATCATAACTATCCTTGCAAGTTTAAGGACCACTCAATGACACCGCAATCTTAAAAGGGTTGTTGCATGTCTAATTTAATGCATGTATTAATGCATCTCTCAATCTTTCTCAAAAGTCAACATGCTCATGTATAATGTGTTCATAATAACAACCCCCATTTTTCTTTGCAACTAACAAAAGCATGTCGTGTTGCTAATAACAATAATTGAAAGTTTCTAAAACCACCCAAATGCAAGAATAATGATTGTCGCAAATATAGTGTGGATTTTCCACTTTCTATTAGCAATACACTGAATATCCATATAATAGCTTTGACATATATTTTTGCATCTCTGCATCAGCAATGCAAAAAACCAGCCTTAAGATGACACAAAGGACTCCTATACACCTAACGATGAGATCACATGTGTTGAAGTCTTCTCATTAAGCATCCATTTCATGGTCTAAGTAGATGACTATGGCCTCCCTTTTGATATTGACTCCATCGAAGAGTTTCTATGCACCCTTTTACTTTTAATCATTTAATTAATGATAATAAACCACAGTCCCACCATGTTTGGGCCTCTTTCTAACCAGTTTAATTGATTATGTGTTTCATGTGCCAAACAACACTAAAGTTTGTTAGAAAAACCCTTTTTAGGTCCATAAGCACTCTCCAAACATGATGAACATGCTTAGTGTCAATCTACCTTTCCTCTAGGATGGTTTGACCACACTTAGCAGAGTACATTTTTATATGATCATATCGCACTATGTAACTCATTATTTGCACATACTTATGGTACAGATGCCCTTTTTTCTTGGTTTTACATGTAGTTCACTCCTAACAAATGTAGTTGGGTCGTCATAATCAACAATTTTGTTGGAACAAAAAGAATGTAGTGTTTCTTTTTTGCATAATGGTTAGTTACACCATCCTAACACTCACTAGCATAGATATATATCGTTCTTCACCTTGTTAATACCCTTGATTTCAATCTATTCAATTATTATTGAATTGAGTTCTTATATTTTATACTAGCAAACTCTCTTAAACTTGTTATGTTATCTCCACTTATGAGATATTTTGTGATCATATTTTAAAACATTGATCTTACTTATATTATTACTCTTGATTTTAATATTTACATCAAATTAAAAAATACATACATCTCACTAGTTTGAATACACTCTTTACTCACTTCATTCCACCATCCATCGTTTCCCCACCTCCCAGACACTCTCACACCTACAGCCACAGCATCAAGGCTCATTGTGATCACAAAGAGTTGTAGGGGAGGTTGTTGGTAGGCCTCAAGCGCATGGTGACATAACATGATTAAATCCAATGACATGGTAACATAACATGATTAAATACAATGGCATGCACGAGATGAGGGAACAAACCAAGTACGATATCAATGTGCACATGCACCAAAATAAGTGAACAAATATCCCACATAAACTAATTGAAATTGTGTAGATCCCAAGGTTACCCACTTGCACGAAGCTTCAGATTTATGCATAGAATGAAACCAAACATGAAACGAAATTTTGTAGATCCCAACGTTACCTACTTGCACAAAGCTTGAGATTTATGCATAGAATGAAACCAAACATGAAACGTGACAATTTCATTTGTTGGTGCACAAGCAATCTAGTTCTTATCCAAAAACATTGTTTTAAGAACATGGGCATGTAACAAGACAATGGAAACCATTTTTAGATTTTTAATAAATTAATTTTTAGATTTTTAATAAAGTGGTTCATTTATTTGTTATTATTATGGTTTTAAAAGTATATTTTTAAAAAAATAAAAAATAAAAATAATTTGTTTTCATGAAATATATATTTTAGGAAATTTATTAAGTATTTTTCTTCATTTTGAGGATGGTATCGAGGGAAAATTTAATTATGCAAAGAGTTGGAAAACTAAGGTATCTTCACACAAGTTGAATACCTTAAGAAAAAAGCTCGCACATGTAGATCAAAGATCAATACACAAATGTTTATGTGGTTAAAACTCTCGAAGAGGGAAACAATCCACAGCCTCGGCCAACATGTTGTCACTTGATGAAATATACTAATGCAAAAATAATAGATTACATGAACATCTCTCACAATGAATAATAGACAAATGACACTCCATGCTCTTTAAATAGAGATCATGGACCAATCAAGTGTTAAAACATAAATCAAGTGTCATTAATATCGAGGAGGTGTTTGGATCACCCATGTGTAGGACATGATTGTGATCGTTGGATTAGTAAAGTATAAGAGCACACTAAAAAAACATTTTAATCTAATATTACATTAGGCCAAGTTGGCCTTAGCTAACCCCTAGTGTATAAATATCATAACATCCCCCCTAAGAACAACTTGGGATAGGATTGAAGGGTTTACAAAGTGACAAAAGGAGAAGGAAAGAGATAATAAAGCCTATACCCCCTTAATGAAAACTTCCTTAACTCATGGCATAGATCAAAGTTTTAGGAACTTCATTGTTGTGAGGGACTTCGTAAAAATGTCGACAACCTAATCATCTATTCGACAATAGATCACTTCAAGGATGCAATCTTGAAGAAGCTACCTAATGAAATGCATTTGTATCTCAATGTATTTTTTGCACTAATGTTGAATTGGATCTTTGACAAATTGAATGACACTATGATTGTCGCACCAAAGTTTGGTCGGATGTTGTTGTTGGAATCCAAACTCTAAAAGGATTTGTTGAATCTGCATGGCTTCTTGACTTTCACAAACTATTGCTCGATACTCAACTTCAGTTGATGAAAGAGAAAGGGAAGTTTGCTTCTTACAAGCATAAGCAACAAGTCCAAAACCAAGGTTGAAAACATATTTTGAAGTAGACTTTCATTCATCAAGACAACAACCTAGTCATAATCTATAAAACCAACCGAGGGGTGCTCCCTGAATTGTATTGTATGCCAAACCGAATGTACCTCAAATATAGCAAAGTATCCACTTTGTTGCTTTCTAATTGCTTTCATGGGGTTCTTGCATGTACTGGGTAACAAGGCCAACAACAAAGGAGATAACAAGGTGATTTATGAGTTAGATACAAAAGGCTACCAACTAACTAATGGTATAAAGTGGCATCCACTTTGGGTGAGGTACATGAGGCAGAAAGTTTAACTCCAAACTGAAAGGGAGATGATGTTGGTTTACAATTGTCCATATGAAAGCAACAAAAAGGTCACATGCATACTTAGGTTGGGAAGGAGAAGTTCCTTCTCAAGTTTTCAAAACTTGGAGGCCAAGAAAATAGTGCAAGTGCCCTAAGTCTATCGTTTCAAAATTCTTCTTAAGATTGGTTTTCACATGAGTGATAGGTTTGGAATTGCTACTAGTGTGTATAAGGTCATCAACATAAAGTACAAGTATGAAAAGATGGTCACCTACTCACTTGGTGTAGACATCAAGGTCAAAGTGGCATCCAGACAAGCAAAGTCAAGAAGAAATCGATCAATTTTTCCATACCAAGGCTAAGGAGGTTGCTTGAGGCCATAGAGGGATTTCTTGAGGGAGAAAACAAGGCTAGAGTCACTTTGAATAAATCCAAGAGGTTGTTATGTATAAATTTTTTCTTGCAAATCCCCATGTAAGAAAGCAGATTTGATGTCCATTTGATGGACCTTCTAATGATATGAAGTTTCAAGGGAAAGAACAAAGAAAATGGAATTCATTTTGGCAATGGGGAAAAGGTTTCATTATGGTCAATACCTTATACTTGTGAAAAGGGCCTTGGCAACTAATCGGGCCTTGTGTTTTTCAACACTACCATCTATAGCATACTCAGTCCTCTAAATCCATTTGCATTTGACAAGTTTTCTTCCTTTGAAAAGAGGGACCAAATCCCAAGTTTTGTTCATCATCAAGGAACATAATTCTTCATTCATCAATGCATCCCATGCTAGATGGTTGGAAGCTTCTATAAATGTTTCTAGATCTGAAGTTTCCAAAACTTGAGCCAAAAGTGAAGAGGTTATATGGAACTGTGAACATGTCCAATGTTGATAAGAATAATCACCAATTAGATCACTAATAACTTCCCTTGTTGTGTGGACCCATTGAGGAAGTTGAGAAGTTGGTGAAGCTTTAGGTTCAATAGATTCATCTGGAGGACAAGGTTGAGTAGGTGGAGTGTTATTTCCATCCTCACCATCTAAAGAAGAAGAGTGATCCAAAATATAAGCAAAAGGATTAGAAGAAGAAGAAGAAGAAGAAGTACATGGCACATGTGTTGAGGATGGCTCGCAGGTCGAAGATGGCACAAATGTTGAATCAAGCATGCAAGTTGAGAGACCCTCATCAAACTTAACGTCTCTTCTAATAATGACTTGTGTTGTACTAGTTACAAGAAATATATAACCTTATACATCCTCTAAATAATCGATAAAAATGTACTTCTCACTTTTAGGTCGTAAGGATTTCCTTTTGTTGTCAGGAGTGTGCACCGAGGGTTCATTGCCAAACACACCAATGTGGCTTACATTTGGTTTTATGTTACTCCACGCTTCTATAGGTGTTACATATTTTAAATCCTTTATGGGAGTGTTAACTATGTAATTTGCATAGTTAATGGCTTATGCCCAAAAAAGAAGAATGAATCTTTTAGATTGGATCATACAATTTGCCATTTTTTAATGTGCAATTATTTCTCTTAACAACACCATTTTGTTGTGGTGTGTACATAAAATTACGTTGCATCTAAATTCCTTGTGTGGTGCAATAAGCCGTAAATTTGTTGTTAACATATTCGCCACCATTATGTATTCTTAACTCGTAAATTTGTTATCCATATTATTTTTCTACGAGGGCCTTGTAGGCCAAAAACATGTCAAAAATTGCATTCTTAAGTTTTAAGAAATCAATCCAAGTGTATCTGGAAAAGTCATCAATGAAGGTTAATAAGTACTTACACCAAGAGAAAGAAGCATAAGGAAGTGGACCACATAAATCACTATGTACAAACTGTAAGAGAGCCAAGGCATGCCAAGAGGCATGTTCGTTAAAATTGTCCTAATGATGTTTGTCGAGAACACAACCCGAGAAAACATCATCCCTACAAGAAATGAGAGGAAGACCAATGACCATATTATTTTTACATAGTTGTTGCAATGAGTAATAACTGAGGTGGCCAAACCACTCATGCCAAAGTTACTCATGTCATCACTATGAGCAATAAACACTAAATGAAGTAAAGATGACCCAAATTTGTCAAACTTGTACAACCTGGTAATATCATCAATTGTTCCTAATGCTACAATATACTAAGGATCCTTGAAGTTCTTTATTACAACTCGGTGAGGCAAAAACTGCATGATTTTTCCTTCACTGGAATAAGTGATTTGATAGATAGAAAGAAGGTTGCATATAAAGATATTAGGAACACAGTGCATCATTGAAACGATCATCAACTACCTAAACCATTCTAGATCGTACAACAATTAGAGATTTATCATCACCAACAAATGTTTGTTTGTTGATCAAGAGCATAAAAACAACTTGATCCTTAGCCATATGATAAGAGGCTCATGAATCAAAAATCCACTCATTTAAAGAACTAGAATTTGATGCATTGAAAGAAAAATTGGAAGAAGAAATATCATGTCATTTTGACGAATGAGATTCTAGTGCTTTCACCTTGTTGAAGCAATGTGAATCTATATGACCTTCTCACCCACAAAAATTGCAATGCTTTTCAGACTTCTTTCCTTTTGGCTTAGCTCCTTTATCATAATTAGGAGCAAAAGAAGATTAAGGGGGTTTGGAACCCTTGTTTTTTTTGTTGTTGCGAGGAGGTTGCTTCTTCGAATGCTTGGGGCCTTGCTTCTGTTGTGCCACTAAATCTTTGTTAGATGTACATGTAGTGTTGATCAATCCAAGATGCAAGAGCTTATATTGCTCTTTAATAAGCGAATCACAAAAAGCTTCAAAAGGGGGCAGTTTGTAAGTAGACCCTTAACTAATGAGGGCTTCTTTGGTGGTGTGAAAAGTGGATACAAAAACAAAATAGGCATTTTTGAGCTTAGCAAGATTAACATATATGAGTTGGCCATCTTTCTTTTCTATCTTAATTTCTTTAAGTAAAAGTTGAAATGTCTTAAACTTGTATATAAAATCCTTAATGCAAGAGAGATCACTAGAATTTATAGTACTCTATTGATTTTCGAGATGATGGGTTCAAATCTCATTGTGTTTACCAAACACAGTTTCCAACTTTTTCCAAGCTACATTTGGGGTTTCAATCCCTTGAAGGTGAAATTGTAAATCACTAGAGATTGACATCCCTACCAATCTACATGATGAATCATTTTTATTGTCCCATTTGGCTTTCTTTAATGCATCAATTGGGGTAATTTATGTTCCTAAAATAATCCAATAAAGTCCCTTACTTCTTAGTAAATCCTCTAGAGGAAATTTCCATTGGAAGTAGTTAGAATTGGTAAGTAGGTTCTCACTTGAACTGGCCATATTACAATCTAGAATAAAGTTGACTTTAAAAACATAAATTGTCTACTCAAATAAAAAGGGTTTGAAAAATTAAACACTTAGAAATAAGACACCCAAAACGATGCCCAGATGCAAAAGTTATGCCATTTGGAATTTCACAAAACGAGGATTATAGGGCAATTTTTATAAAAACTACATTACAGAAAACTAAAAAAGGTAAAATTTGTAGAAATGGACCACCCCAGTGCATAGAGCATAAAAAATTAGTTGAAAATAAATAAATAAATTTGCACCTCAAATGGACTTCACAAACTCACATTATTGTGCTAGGAAAATCATCATTTGTCTTATTTTAGAAGGAGAAGAACCATCTTTCTACTACTAGTTTATTATGAAAAAGGGTCTCTAGGGATACGTAAATTGACATGGATATTCCACTAGAATAGTTCGTTGCAACATAACTTACAAGTTTCTGTGAACCCTTGTTATGTAGTCTTTTACTTAAAATTAAGATTTAATATTACTAGCTTAACACATGAAATACAAAAATAATTTCAGTCTAAAACGAAAAAAGCTAAAGCAAATAACACACCATCCACACAATAAACACAAGTTGTACCCTGGGAAAACTCAACCAAAAGGTGAGGACTATGCCCTGCTCTTTTCTTCTTAGTTATGCAATGCAAATACCACAGGGTCTTCACTTAGTGAACCAGTGACATAGCACGTGCATTCATGGGATATTAAAGAATACCCCTAATTTCACTAGATATTGATAAATACCTCCCAAAATCCTCATGTTGAGCACCCCTCCCAATACATATTTCCAATAAAAATACCATATTTTTACCAGATACCCCTTTTTATACCCCCCAATACCTATAAACCTCCTAATACCCTGCATGCCCCCCCCCCACAATACCTACAATATATTGACCTTGTTTTTCACAATTTAAAAACCCCATTTATGAATGAACATGATAAGATAGTGTTCAACAAGGTGAATCCACCGTGGAAAATACAAAGAAAGTGTACTCATTATGGAGTTGCCATTGATATTGTGGCCTAGTTGGCTATCGCTGCTCCAATATCCTACTCCCAATGCTTTGCTCAACTATGGAACAAGATTCGATACAATAAGAATGGAACACCTTCCTATCCCAGTGGCATGGTTTTTAACAATGTTTTAATCACCATCTAAGGTTAGGGTTAAGGTTTTTGCATCCCTCAACTCTCGATTAGGGTTAGGGTTTTAGACCCTCTAGAATCTTCTTGAAAGTCCACACGTGACTACCTCCACATGTATGAGTAATAGAAGTTGATGTGGCATCCACTTGATATCATTGTGGTTAACAAGATAGGCCAACTTATGGGAGACATAACTTCTTCATACGAACTCCAATTGAGGCGATCTTTGCGTCGTTGAAAAGTTGTCAATATGTAGATTATTGTTGAGAGCCTAAGATTTTTGTTTACAAACTTTTGACCCTATAAAATTGATTGATGCCTCAAACCCTCAAACAAACTCCAAATGTTTTTGGATCCTAAATCACCAAAATAGAACCTACAAGCCATTAACTCCAAATTTTCAACTTAAAGAGTACTAAAATAGATGAAAAGTTACAAGCCATTAACTCCAAATTTTCAACTTAAAAAGTACTAAAATAGATGAAAAGTTAAATAGTGATCTATTTCAGATCATTCGAAATAGCCTTGTTCAAGTGAACACAAAACTTCCGAGGCTCACTAATTTGAATCCCAACATTTCAATGAAACAATGTAGAAAAGGCCATAAATTTAAAAATCACGCCATTTGTAAACAACCATGTGAATTTGTATAAATATGCACATAGATCGTGTTGAGTTTAGTTCCATTGTTATCATTGATAAAGTAAAAATTAAAATCATAAATTTTTATTTTTATTTTTAAATTGAAAATGATTATTTATTTACATAAAAAATCATATTAATAAAATGTTTTTAGAAAAACATAAATGTAATTTAGAAAATCAAAACAAATTACTTAAATTAAAAAAATGGTTATATATTTACTTCAAAAATCATATTAATAAAATGTTTTAGAAAACATAAATATAATTTAAAAATAGAACAAATTACTCACTCAAAGTAGTTTGACTTTGAGTCCTAAGGTATAATATCATAATAAAATGTTTTAAAAAATAAACTTAAAATAAAAATAATTTGACTTTGAATGTTTTTTTTACTAGAATTTAATATATATATATATATATATATATAAATAAAAGTGCTACATGAATCAGTGTATTGAAAGGTTTTTATAAAAAATAGCTTGAGGCCTATTGCATCATGTATTACTATTATGTTGAAAAACAAATTATGCAAGCAAATTTTTTTTGTAGAACATCTAATAGTGGATAGATTCAGTGTATGGGACCTCTTGCGCTCCATCATGGATTGGAGTGTTTTTTTCTACTTCCATGGGCACCACATCCCAACCTCCTTGCTATTCATCTGAGTTTCCAAAGTGAGATACCTCTAAAACTTGGTTAATTGAGGTTGACTGGGAGTGTTGTGGCATAATCAAGGACCAAAGGTGTTGACATTCCAGTACCAGATTGTCAATACGTTGAAGCAGGATTACAACAATCTAATCCATTTCCCCAACTTTAGTTGTGACTTGCCTAAGGGCCACTCTATTGCCTTCGACTATGTCTTCATGCTTGTGCAGAATGCGCTTAATGCCGCTCCAAGAAGGGTCCATTTTGAGACAGAGTGAGTAGCCAAGGTTATTAGTCCACAACCCACAATTAACCCAACTTCTACTGGTGACAAAACCAAGGATGAATGAGTATTCAAAACAACCAGACAATCAACCAACAAACCCACTTTCCGGACTGGCAACAGAGGCAAGGAGAGAGTATCCCAATCTACCATACCACAACCCACAAGCAGAACCATTCCCAAAAGAGATAGAAATGGGGGGAAATGAGAATCTTCAAAACTAAAATGCAAAATGGTAAAGAATTGCAATCTGGAGTGCGTTAGAGAAGGGAAAGAGAACCTGGAGAGCAGGGGGAACCTAGTCAGAAGCCCATTCGAGTCCAACACTGAAATAATGTTGCCCAATTTTGTTGAATTTCGACTACAAGTTCCCATCAACAACCCAACACCGAACCGTTGCGCATCACAACAACCAAAGTCACCACAATATCACACCAACCAAAGTCACCACAAAAGGAAACGAGATTTCAAACCATAGCTATCGTGCATGATAAATTGGCTTCACACAGATGAAAATGGATGCACCCATCTATTCCATGGCCAAGCAAATGTGTGAGTTGTGAACCATTTGTTTCTTTGTCCCGCCAAATCTCACAATGAATTAATGAGCGCTCCATATGCTTATGGGATGGGTAGACTCCCTTTAACTCCATTGAAAATTATTTCGCCCTCCTCTAGCCTTGAACCAACCTTTGCCCGCCTATTAGCGCAAGAGTTGAGCTCTTGCTTGATGTGGAATAAAAAGAATACTTTGAATTCCTTAAGAAGAGCAAGGGAACGATACATTACACATGTGAAAACATTGCTCCCAACGATGGATCTTTTGATGGTCTCCATGATCACCAACGTAGAATTGCCAAGGATTGTTAATTTTTGAATTACATTTCTTTTGCAATTCTAATGCCTTCCCAAAGGGCATAGGCCTCTGTTGCGTTGTTTGAAACATTGTCTAATCCCCAAGCGAAGCATGGATCCAATGGTGGAAAGCAAGGATTTTTTCACCATTGGGCAAGGTTCAATTCCAATGAGGGTTGTTTAACTTGGAGCCATGGGAACACCTTGAGGTAGTGATTGAATGTGTGGTTGCACCCAAAGAGACTATATTAAAAAGATTCTTGTGACTCGCGAGTCTCGTGACTCGTGCACACATTAGTGGATCAAAGCTCACCCCCACGTCCTTCAACTTTTTAAAGGTCAAGGGGGTTTGATGAGATGATTGGGAGGTTATGTTTGCGCTCTCTCCACCCGGGTTCAAATCCCCGATGAGACTATGGCCCGTTGTGATAAGGCTAAAAGAATAAACATCCCCATTGAGGACATCTCGGTTCTTGCTAAGTCATAAGTTATTGATATATTTGGCTTGTGGTCTGTTGGATATACTCTTCAGTTATAATGACAGCTAATAGACTTGATCTCAGGCCTAGCCCAAATCAAACCTATCAGTTATTAATTCCCATGCTTAAAAAAACTCCCCAAGAAAAGTAAATATTTCCTCCTTGATTGCAAATAATCTCCCACACTTGAATTTGACTTTGAATCTTAATATATACTAAATAATAAATTTGAATCTTGATAGTGGAAATTCTTTGTAATACTATATAATTAAATGGCAAAGCTTTTTCTTTCACATAATGACCGTTAAATCTATTTCCTGTTCTAAGATGAATGTTAGTAGTGTTGATGTAAAATTGGATTAAAAAAAATACCACAAAATATAAATGTGCTAATTTTTTATAATAAATATAATTATAAATTTTTTAAGTAGGATATTTTAAGTGGTGATTTTTTTAATAATAATGTATAGTTAATAATAATGATTATTAATTTGCATGGTAAATTAATAAATATTTTATTATTATTATTTTTAAATGTATAAAATAAAAATGTGTTAATTTATAACATCGTATAATTTGAGTAGGTTTGATGGTTAAGAATTTTTTTTTTTTTAGAGGTTATAGGTTCAAATCCAAAAGGGGTAGGATATGTGCATCTTCATAGACTTCGTAACCTTAAAATTAGATTATTATTATTATTTATTATAAAGATTTTTTAAGTGGTGTTTTCTTTTATAATAATAGTGAATAGTTAATAATAACTAATTTTATTGTAAATTAACAAATATATTTTATTAAATTAAAAAAAAAAAATCATTCGAAGAAGGTTCAAAAATAATATAGTTATTGTGTTTGTTTGCAAATTATTGACTTTTCCAAATTTACATAATCAAAATTAAATGTTAATTTAGTCTTTTGGTTTTTGTTTGATTTCTAGGTTCGTTTGAGCGTCCAAAGTTTGTTCAATGTGGAGAACTTGTCTTATTGTTGACCTTTTGTGTTAATGATGCACTCATTTAGAGGTCATGGAAAAACCAATTAACGTTCGTTCAATGAGTCTCCATCCATATTAGGACTCTTATCAAAGAATCATGTGACCTTTTGTGTTAGTGATGCACTCATTTAGAGATCATGGAAAAACCAATTAACGTGTGTTCAATGAGTCTCCATCCATATTAGGACTCTTATCAAAGAATCACGTCGAGACTGAGGACATAAGGTTACAATGGTTGATCATGGTGGAACACACGATAGAAGTTTGTTGGACACAGAGTGTTATCACTGAAAAATCGTCTGTAGCATTGCACACAATGGTTGAAGAAATGCATCAATTCCAACAACAATTAGTCCACCTACAACACCAAAATCCATCAAAAAGACAAAAAACTATACACTTGGTTTAAAAATTAAAGTGCACAAATTCACCCAAGGAAGCACGTGCACAGTGTGCAGGCTAACACAACCCTCAACATGCACTGTGCGCAAGATGCGCGACTGTCTACGAGAAAAGTCGTGCAATTCTCATGAATGATGCATTTATGAATCTTGTCGACCTCTCAAACACTTCTAGTCCGACCCCCAACACGATTTGACACTCAAATCTGAGCGAAATCTAGCTTGGAGGTTGGTCAAGGGCTAGGAAGCGCCCTAAAATGCCCCTTGTTCACAATATGAACCAATTATATCTTGCCATGAATGGACACTATAAATATGTGTCATGGGTGTGCTAGAAAAATAATAACTTCAAGATATTGTTATGCTGCAAGAATTCTTCTTGGAGAATCCTTTTTTCTCTTTGAATCATTCAAACACTATAGCAAGGGTCATTCCACTCACCTCTTGAGAGGATTGGCATTGTATTTCTTCACCATTGTCATTTTCCATTGTATGAAGATAAGAGCTCTCTATTAGGGAACTCAAGAGCCCTCCCAAGGAGGAAGTGGGGATTCATAAGTCCTTGTCTTTCTCTACGGTGTTTAGCCTATCAATATATTGATCCATTGGTAGCGATATGATGGTCATTTTTTGTTTTTCATGGTTTTAGTTCTTGCAAGCTTCTCTAACATTTTATTGATCTTTGTTTTTAGTTTTATTTCATTTGTTTCATGTGTATTTGGTTATCTAATCAACTCACAAACCTCTGTCTTGTTTAATTGACTTAACTAAGCAGGTAAGTGTTGTGTTTTGTTCACCCATGTGACAAAACCAACACAACAGATTGGCGACCATACCGGGGATCGGTATCAAATTCCTTCATATTTAAGTCTTGAGAGCACTTCTTTTTAATTGTTTGGACATGCAGGTACCAAAACCGGCCTAGTCCAACCTTCCAAAATCAGAATTCAGAGCCAAGGCAAGAGAATTTCACTTGGAAATTTCTTTCCCGACGCGCGACAGGAAGTGCGCGGCTTTCGAGGCACACAGACGCACATTCTGTGCACTGTGCGCATGACAACCTTCATTACTCTACGCCCTCTACACGTCTGTCAGAACTACAGCCTGTGCATAAGTTCATTTTTTGCAAATTGTAAGGTTTTTTATGAGTGGTTTGAGGGCTCCTTTCCTTCGAATTTTAATTTCCTGCACTTTGTAAAGAAATCACACTTCACTTAGAGTCATTTCTCACAAGAAAGGTTAGCTAACATAAGCACATAGCGGTAAAAATAATCACTATTCTTCTCTTTGCTTTGTTGCCACATGGATGGCTCATTTGACATTTAAAATTTTGAGTTGAAGTTATTGTTTTTTCAAACACAATTAATTAATTTGGGACTAGAAATCAATTTTAACTCTCAAGTATGCTCTTCCCACGCACCCAAGTGTGATCTCCGGAATCAGGCAAGGTGGTTGAAAGGAAATTTCATCTCCCTTAAAAAATCATTAGGAGAGGACAAAGCCCCCCTAGGGTACCTCTTAGTTTTGGAAATCATCTTAAAGTTTTGTAAGGGCCCATACATGCCCACATGTTTGCAATCTTATGATAGTCTCTAAAAGATTTCTTAGTTTAGACAACACTCTAAGAAAGTTTAGAAGATCAAGTAATGGGCCCATACATGCCCACATGTCTACAATCCTAGGATAGTTTCAAAAACTTAATGGACCCATACATGCCCACATGTCTACAATCCTAGGATAGTTTCAAAAACTTTCTTAGTATAGTCAACATTCTAGGGAGTTTAAAGGATTTGTAAGGACCCATATGTCCACATTGCTAGTTCTTTAGGGATTTAAATATTCCGTAAGGTTGTACCAAAGAAACATAATAAGCTAGGTAAGAAGATTTGTAAGGACCACATGAAGTCCACATGCTGCAATCTCACACTTAACTTATTAAAATCTTTTGCACACTTTTCATTTTCTTGCACACAAAGCCACTCATCACACACATAATTTCTATTAGAATAATGGAGGTCAAAGTAGACTTTCATTTTTAGTACCCACAAAGTACTTCAAAGGAACTCCGAAAGATTCGACTACTTCTTTGGGAATTATTCACACCAATTTAATTCAAACAAGGTTGGTCCATGACCCCAATATCTCAGCCCACCACATCTAAAAATTTTCTAAGAACACACTAAATTTTCCTCCATAGGAGGTGCCAAAAGAAATTTTTTAGTCTAGATAGGATCTCGGTGGTAGGGATCCAAATAACCCCCCATTATCAGGTTCTCACATTTTGAAACAATAGAAGTTGAGAATATGGATCTTTCAAATCCTCCAAGTCAAGTGTTCATATACCATAAGGCAGGGAGATACCCGTGAAGGGTGGAAGGCTGAGGTCCGGTTGTTCTGCGCATCCTTCCTTGAGTCATCGAACTCTTGTTAGGGTATCTAGCCCGTGACCCATTTTTTAGGCCGAAAATCTAAATGTCGCACTTTGACCGAGGTACTTAGTGGCCAAACATAGGATATCCACCGAGGTGGCGATTGTGGGTTGCAATCGCACCTTGATCAGATTTTGTGCGACTATTGGGAAATATCGCCAGCTCTTTCGGGATATGCACCATCTACCCCTCATTATAACGGATTACTTCAACCTTCACTAGTTCCTCTTCCGGTGGCTTCAGAACCCACTGTTGAGTGCTATTGGAAGGCCTAGTGCTAAATTGAGAGGAAGGACGATAAGTCTTTTAGGACACGAGCATTTGTTTTTGTTGTTCCCCCACGCGGACAAACTCCACTTATCCACGTGCTTATTTATTAAAGTTGATTTTATGTATGATGTTCATTTGATTACATGCAATTGTGAGTTATACTATTTTGTGAACGCCAAAAACTCTTGTTCATTTGTTTCTCTCTTGTCGTCATTTGCACACATTCACTTTTCTAATCGAAACCATAGGGGAACCACATAATCCTTGTCGTTCTAAACGCTTGCAGAATCTCCCTCCTATTCTAGGAGGAGTCCCTAGTCTCGCAAACTCATCGGCTCAACCATCTCACACCCCAGTGAGTGCTACTATTTGGGGATCAACTTTGCTTGGTTCCACTTTGCTTGGATCAAATACCCAAGGTCATCCATCTATTGGTTCTCCTTCACAAGGAGGTGGGGGTCAAACTTATTCTTAAGGAGGAAGTACAAACCCACCAAATCCCTCTCAAGGGGCATACCCATTACCTACACACACAATCGCTGGAACTAATCCTCCGCCAAATCTCCCTATGACATACTTGGCATCCCTCAACATTCCTGATTTAACTAAACTCACAAATGATCCCATTTTGCATGATGCCACTTGGCCCAATATGCCTACAAAATTGCCTCCAGATATTCCAAAGTTTGAAGGAAAACCAGGGGAAGATCTCGCCAACCATGTTATGACCTTCCACTTATGGTGCTCTTCAAACAACATCATGGATGATTCCATCCGCTTGAGGTTATTTCAAAGAACTCTCACTGGTTCATCAACCAAATGGTATGTGGGCGAAAAATCAGGGTCCCATGTGACTTTTGAATCATTGGCCAAAGCCTTTTTGTCCTTTTTCCAATTACCAGTTCATCATGATATTGGCTTAGAACTTCTCTCTGAGTTCAAACAAACTATTGTTATCCATATAGACGACCACATTCATGAATGGCGTCAACGACGTAGTTTGTGTAAAGCAGAAACCACCAAAGAACAACGCCTCGATTGGTTTCTTAAATCGCTCGTCTCTGTTATTGCCAAAGATGTAGCATCCAATTTTCCTCGGTCAGAAGAGGAAGCCATCAACAAAGCCCAACAATTCGACCTCATATATGCCCAATCAGGTTACTTGTACACAGTATTTCCCGATGTGCCAAGACTCATACCATTTGGCCAGGACAAACCTGGGATGTCCCATGTTGCGGATGGGTCGATTGGTTCTATGACACATCACATCCCTTACGACCACCTGTCACCTACTTATGGTGAAAATCAGTATCCGCAACCTATGGAGGGACATCTTATCACCCTCCCCCCACTCACTAATAGTCATATCTTGTTATTCCCCCTCAGCCATTGGGGGGACCCCCACCGGTACCTTAGAAGCATCCGGTCTCTCAATCAAGTACGGGTCCACCCCCAACCCCCTAATATAACCCTAACAGTGGTGGAAGTACTTCAACTTCCTATACGCCATATGGATCGTCTTCACAAAACAATCCATATTTTCCATTTCCTGGTCCTCCTCAGCCGGTTACTCCTCCACTAGGACAACCACATGTCGGTGTTAACTTTGTTCAGCCCTCTCCCATTCAACAAGTTCATGCTTTTGAACAGTTGAATATTGCAAATCCGGCTCATCAACTGAATAATGCGAAGAAGAAAGGAAAAAAATGAAACAATAACAACCCAGGACCAAGAGGAAATAACCTCCAACAAAACCGTCATGTTGGGGGCAACCAGAACCCCCAAGGTGGCAATAATAACAATCAACCACGACAAGAGAAGAACAATAACCTCAGAACTAACTTCCCTTGTGCTCTATGTGGTGAGTATGGAAATTATACTCACCATTGCCCCAAAATTGTCGATTACAAACGGATCAAAGCATCCATGAACACACAACACCCTCTGACATCGCCTGCCCCTCAGGAGGTCCCACAACATTATTTGCAACCACCACCTCCGATTGTTTTGCAAAACCCCATTCCACATCAAGGTGTGATGAATACCCAACAAGAGGTAAACTCTGCTTCACCACAAATGGGGCAATATCAAAACCCAAGTCACACTCAACCTAGGAATCCAGTCGATCGCAATATCCTCCTTACCAGCGAATAAGAGATTCTTCTACAAACACGCAACCGTTCGTACGGCATGCCTCCTGACTCTACACCAACCACCTTAGAAACTGCTCCAGCTACATCAAGACAACCATTGATGATTCCATGCCCTAACACGGAACCAAACCCCCGTGTACCCCGCATACCTTTACGACGGAATGTACATAACACTCATGCTAGGGCAGCCCATAATTACAGTCTGGTCGACGACTTAGCACACTCTCCTGCAACCATGTCTGTGTTGGAGGTCCTCCAAACTTTCCCATCACAGCACAAATCCTTGCTTTTCGCCTTTGGGGCAGTCGACCTAGCTGATACTCGACCCATCACCTTTGATCTAGATAGTGGAGAACCACACCTCCCCGCCCTGGTAGCTTTTCAGATACCAGTTAAGATCTGGAACATCACAGTTCATCGGTGCATCCCCATGCATCATTTCCAAAGTAGTATGGCAGAAACTAGGCTCACTTGAGCTAGTACCCTCTGCCATCACCCTGAGAGATTATGACGGTCGATCATCATCCCCTGAAGGGCTCTTCCAAAATGTCCATGTAGAACTTGGGGGAAAAACCGTCCTCATTGATATTGAAGTTATCGACGCCCCACTTGATTACAATATCTTGTTCGGACGTAGCTACATGTATGCTATGAAGGCGGTAGCCTCTTCTGTGTTTCATACAATGATGTTCCCCCATAACGGGGAAATCGTCACCATTGACTAATTTACACATTACAAGCCTAATCATTCCACCAACATTGATAACATCCTCCCTCTTGTCCACGCCAATTCGGACGCTTTCCCAGTCGTCGACATTGACCCTGGAATATTCAAAAACCCATCCTTGTTAGGAACTTATCATGGAGCCCCACCTCTCCTCAACACATCTATTTCAACACAAGTGTGTGTAGTTTCTTCTAATGGAACAGATATCGGAGACAATACTCCTCTCACAGAGGCCCCTCCCCACATCGAAGTTCCACCAGTCGAAGAACTATTACCTCAGGAGTTCCCTGAGAACNCCCCCCCCCCCCCTCCAAGGGAAAATCCCGGTTTGGGAAATAGTCCCCCAAGCCATTACCCAAATTCCATTTTTCTACCCCCCTCTGGAGTCCAAGCATTCCAGGTAGCTGCTAACCTCACCCTTCCTAACATGGTTCTTGCCATCCTTGTATGGTATCTCCATCCACCCACTATGGTTCCTCCACCATCTCTCCCTCCTCAGACAGAGGGCTTATCGATGTAGATCCTAGTACAGGCTCCTACCACACCACCCCCACCCCCGACTAGCGACAACACCACCACCATTGGGGGCAAACGAAGGAAGAACGAGCCCATAGCTCCGCTCCCTCCCCGAGCTCAACCTCCTTGTGCACTATGCAAAATAGAAGGACACCCCACTAACAAATGTCCTACTCTTCTCGAGTTATGCAATCTTATCCAGCTCCCTAAAGCAACCCCATTGCTTGCCACTCCATCAAGTACATCCACTTCTACTATGGAGTCCTCCACCACGCGCAAAAAAGGGTTACAAACCAATTTTGCTTGTGCCATACGCTCAGAATATGGCCATTACACTCATCATTGCCCAACTCTACCTCAATTCCTCCAAACATTAGCCGCAGTACGCCACACATCTCGACCAGATCCCTCTCAGTCACTCCCCACAGAGGCTTACATTACTAACATTCGTTATATTTAGTCATCTGTCCCCAACCGAACGAGGTACCATCCACAGTATCGTGACATTCAGTTTATGTCAAGCGAGCCATCACACCCCGTACACGATATCCCTTCTACATCCTCGCCCCTTGAGGACAATAACACTTACCCTTTGATAGTTCCCCCTGTCATCACCCAAGATCCCTTGTATTCTCGCATTTTCCACTGCGATGAAGATATCTTGGAGGAACTAAATACCTCTGATTTCCCTTGGAATGGGCTCCATCATCGAACACTTTTCCTCTCACAAGAGGTCTTTCACCCTCCTGATCAAGCCTCCTTGTGTGCAATCGAAACCAAGGACTTTATTCTGTCGGGGTATACTGACTGGTTCAAAAAACCTATCCCTACCCCTAATGCTTTTGAAGAAGGCAACATGGCCAACATCTCCCCCACAGTCACAATTGACATTTCCATTAAACTGGGCATCATAGAAGAGATCACCATTGGCGCTGCATGCTCCCCCAAAGAAATCATTGCTTATGAAGCTCTCTTTTAGGAATACCGAGATATTTTTGCTTAGTCATATACAAAGATGTCTGGCCTCGATCCCTATATAGTCGAACATCGAATCGACACATGGCTGGATATCACCCTTGTTCGTCAAAAGGAACACCCCCTACACCCATCCAAAGTTGCAGCTATCAAAGCCGAAATTGACAAATTACGCGTTGTCGGGTTCATTTACCCCATTGCGTACACTTCTTGGGTTTCCAACCCCATCCCCATTAACAAAAACCAAGGAACTATTCGCGTCTACACTGACTTTCGCGACCTCAACCACACTTGTCCCAAAGACAAATTCCCAACCCCTTTCATTGACCAAATAATCGATGATTGTGTCGGCGACGAGGCACTATCCTTTATGGATGGGTTTTCTGTATACAATCAAATTCAGATCCACCCAACAGATCAGTACAAAACTGCTTTTACAACACCTTGGGGTACCTTTGCTTATTGTGTCATGCCTTTTGGACTAAAAACTGTCAATGCTATGTTTCAACGGGCCATGACCTACGTTTTTCATGATCTTGCTTGCATCATCCTTGCTTATTTGGACGACCTCACTGCTCGATCCAAAAAGCGAACCCAACATTTAGACGACTTACGCATCATTTTTCAACGATGTCACCAATATAATATCCACTTGAACCCTCTCAAGTGCGTCTTTTGCGTCACTGTCGGACATCTCCTCGGGTTCATTGTCTCCCAACATGGCATCATTGTGGACCCCCTCAAGGTCCAAGCTATCACAGAAATTCCACCACCTAGGAATTTGCGCCAACTACAGAGCTTGCAAGGTAAAGCCAACTTTTTGCGTCGCTTTGTCCCAGACTACGCCACTCACGCACATGGTTTTCTCTACTTGCAGAGTTTCCTCACCATAGTCGCACACTCCTCAGTGTGCGACTGTTAGGAAAACACCAACACATAATGTGTGGGAAACTGAGTTATACCCACGCACACATGCGCGGGTATTCCCCCTTTTCCCATGCACTTGTGGGCCCTACCCTTAAAAACCCCTTGTATAGCCCTCCATACAACCCCTACCTACAATCTATCAACTTCACAAAATACAGGACGATAGGGCCACTAACCTGTCTCTCGCCGCTCCCAGATTGGTAGCCTCACGCTCCCGTAATCTCGAAATCTCCTCACAGCTCTCTCGTCAGATCAACAATAGTGTCAGGTACAAATGATGTGGCATTGTGGGCCCACCATCCATATATAGGCCCTTTTGCCCAACTTCCACCTTCTATTATAGGTGCCCAGAGCCTCCGTTTTTCGATCTGTTCTTAGCTACGAGATTCTGATCCAACCATATACACATTCACATTCATCGGGTTATCATCTGCACTTTCTCCCTGAAGGAGCATTTTTCTCACGCCATGTTTAGGTACGCATGCTCACTTTCAATTTTATCGAATAACTATTATATGTTTTTTATCATCAGATATTGTTCACGTCGAGCATTTGGTTTTATGTGTGCAGGTACTTGTTTAGCCAACTTACAGCGCCTTCAGGTATATGTACGACACTGGCATGTAGTTACTCCCTTTGTTAATAATTGCATATCCCAATCACACCCTCTGACATTTACCTTTAGGGTCCCTACATTCGGCTTTGCAGTCTCTTTATCTCTGCCACATTTTGGTACTGTCAACCGATAACACTCTCCCCCACATGAGTTGTCCCATTCATAGTTCCCCTTGGAAACTTGACACTCATGTTGATTTCACCCCTAAGATTGGGAGTCTCGATAGTATTTTGCACTTCCAAGAATGAACCCCATACTTCTTCTTGTCATATTTCTAACCTTCCCAATAGACTCCCCATGTCATATCATCCTACACTTGGTTCTATTGACTACACCCCTGCAATTCCATTTAGCCCTCCATCTCATCCACCATAAGTTTTCCTATCTGCAGATTGTCCTCCATTCATTTACCCAATACAGAAAC
>ML810683.1:151011-173907 GCA_009831015.1 Picea engelmannii
ATGAATGGGAGATAAGATGTAAAAATGATAATATGATGGGAGCGAACGATGACTCTTCAAAATCCCCCCTAATGGCTAACCAAAACCTATGGGTACAAGCTTGCTAGGGTACCCAGTCAATCCCCCCAACCATGGTCAAGTGGGTTAATGTAAGATCCAAGTAGTCGTCAGAAATGAAAGGAATCTGATGCATATATCTGAAAGTTATAATGATCAAATATGACACATACCATGATACCTGTACCAATTACCTCATGGAGCAAGAGTCTTCTCCGATACAAATCCAAGCCGAAGGTGATGAATGCTGCTGCTGCTGACAGGACAAGTCTGATGAAGAAGAAGAAAGATGGGCCCTCCAGGGCCATGCTTAGGTCAATCCTGCTCTCGGTACTCCATGTCTAGGACCTGTGGGCCTCGATACACGATCTCCTAGTTATCCCTAGAAATCGGGGATAACAGGTACAACCCAGTGCATCATTCAGTCGTTGATTTTCTCTAGGTTGGAGACAGAGCAACAGGTCGCCCATCCCCTTCAGATCACGGGAATCGTTTAGGGGATTCGACTTGGGAGGAGACTGAGCTTAAATCGAGGAGAGGAACTCAGCCCTCCATACCAACCTCACGCAGAGACATCCAAGAAGGAATTCGGCCCAACTACGAGAGGATTGAACGCAGCAGCAGGTCGCAAGGAGAAGAGAAGAAGTCATCGAAGATGGCTTCCAGCTCGGGAAGCAAGCCAAGCATAGAAGAAACGTTGAACGCAATGGACGTCGCTCTGGAAAATTTAAAGCAAATGTTGAACTACCAATTGGACTTTCTTCAAAATCTGGACATAGATGCAGGAAGAAGATTGGAGACGCTGGAAGGGGACATTACCACCACAAAATTTGAGATCATTGAGGAGCTCGACAAACTCCATAAAGAACTCAAGGACCCTAAGAAAGAATTCGGGACCAGAATCACCCAGTTGGAGGAAAAAATGGCTCAGCTAAACAATGAATGGAAGCAAGATCCAGAGAAGTAAATCAACATTTCAAGTCATGAAAGGGAGTTCTGCAATTTCTCAGCAAGGATGGCATTTTGTATAGAAGCCTCTGCTGTAAATAAATTTGTAAAACTTCCCACCCCTGGAAGGTTAGTATAGCCTCCAGGACTGTATTCGACTAGTAGAGCGTGGCTCACCATAGTTGTAACAGAACCAGTGGCTTTGCCACTGCCTTTCTTAATTAAAATCCATTAATCGTTCTTGTCAAAAAAAAAAAAAAAAGCTTTCCCACTACCCAAATGATTGCTCAATCAACCAAGATCAATGGTTCTTGGAATTCTTGAAGGTCTTTGGAGAGGTTCCTTCACTTCATCCCGATCATAATTAAGCAATGCGTACAAATTGCAATTACAAATATGTCTTCATGGAACAACAATTTCCCCACTATATAAACTCCTACCAGATCTGTGTTTTAGAATTTTTCCTTTATAAACATCGAAACTATAATACATATCTTTCTAAAATATGGTGTCAAGGCATCGTGTTAACATTTTTTTGTCAATTCTTATGTTTTATGTATATAGATTTTTAAAAGATCAAGGGATTAGCTTAATCGGTTATCATTAATGTTGTTGATCATTTGGCTAATTTCATGTGAAGCATTGCCCAATTCAAATCTCTTTATTGTGAAACATTTATTGTTAAAAATATCATTCACAAATGTGGAGAAGTATTCCTTACTTTCTAGTAAAACATATATACTACCAAATTTTAATTTTTTAAAAAAGTTGAAAAGACAGAAACTTCAAACAAAAACTATTTTTAACAAACTAGTTGAGAAAAAAACCCGAGTGTCCTTTTTTCCATTACATGAAAGGATAAATATCTATATACCATAACTTTTGAGCCACCCACACTATATAACTTCTCTTTGAATGTGCAAAACATGTTTTGTGCATGCACCCCGTGATAAAGCAAACCAAATAGATCGGCGGTCTAACAAAGTGGTTGTCCTCTAGACATGATTTGTGCATGCACCCCGTGATAAAGCAAACCAAATAGATCGGCGGTCTAGCAAAGTGGTTGGCCTATAGACATGAATCGGACTTCCACTTGAGGAGTCAAACTAAAAGGAAGTTTTTTCTAGAAGGTACGGCGATCTAACAAAGTGATTGTCTATTTATATGGCTCACTCAAAATAAAATATATTTTTTTTAAAAAGCATGGCTCTCCCAAACCTCTTGAGAATCCTTCCTTAGCTTTTTCCAAAATCAAGTACATCACAGTGTCACATAGTCATGGCCTTTAGGGTTTCCCAGATTTCTTTCTCTCCAAAAGGGATTTACATAACTAGGGCACCTTCTTTGTCCTCGTAGCTTTCTACCATTTTGAAATGTCCACAACTAGTCACGATGTCTCTGGTTGTTCATTAGCCATACACTTCCAAAAGACTATGCCATTGCATCATTAGAAGCATATGCTGGCCAACCCCAACAAACAACAACCTAAATTCAAAAGTAGCCAAACCAATGCCATCGCCCAATTAAAAAAGGAAGCTGTACTTAACAAAAACCCAATGATTTTAACTTCCAGTGCACAAAATCAAAGTCTTTCTTTGCCAAACTATATGTTTTTTACCAAGTTCATTCATATCTTAAACATTCATACTTTAAACACATTCCATGAGGCAACTTTCATTGGAACCTGCAATGTTATCTAAAGTAATGGTCTTCGACCTCCTCGTCACTAGGCAAGCAGTAAGACCTAGCACATCACTAGCTTTCCAACTAGAGGGCCCTGTGACCTACTAGGGCCAACAATCATTGTGGTCATTTGCACTAGGGCTTTCGGAGACCCATTGTTCTTGATGCAACACACATTACTCGGGTCCATCCTCCAGGGGCTTGAGTGGTCAGGGCCATTGGGGAGTCAACTTAGGCCATCAACAAACAATTATGGATAAGATGGTTTGAGCTTTAACCCCTGAAACAAGGATTTGGCAAGTTGATATACCTAACACTGAACATGTTGCCTTATCATTTTGTCCCCACCCTTATGAGGACGAATTCCTTCCAGTCCTTGGATAGATTAACTTTGAGAGAGACACTACATTGCAGCCTAGGGTTAACAAAGCACTTGGATAGATTAACTTTGAGAGAGACCCTACATTGCAGCCTAGGGTTAACAAAGCATTGAGGCTAATGGCAAATAGCCACCAATGGGAGCCAAGATTCTATCTAGAAAATGCCATAGGAGCATTGGGAGACTAGGAAATTCAAACCAAACTAGGCAAAACAGTTGAGCTGCCTAATCAACAAGGAACCTTCCACTCTATGGAGAAAAGACCATTAACATGTTTTTACAGACCCACATGCCACACTTGATGACTTCAAGAAAGCGAACCTTATCCAGTAAACTGGAACAGAAAGATGCCTTTGGTCAAGTTGTGGGAATGGATACAGTGCCAGCCATGTGAGTCCCAAACCTCCCTGCACCACCTCCTAATAAAAGCTTCAGGTGAAATATGACCCACAAAATATCCCAAAAGGACTTTTCACTTAAACGCATTACACATTTTGCCATGTTCAAAGGCAAGGATATCAACAAGGATTTGATTAGGTTCAATATTCTCATATGCAATCCTCAAACCATCAGTCGTGCCCTGACGAGGAAAAGGCCTCTTCAAACGATTGCCAGTCAACCCTAAGTGCTCTTGGAAATCTTAGATTTAAATGCACGCCCAAATGATATTCCATGAAGGGCTCATATCAATGAAGACTGTTGTAAAAGCATATTATATCGGGGTCTAATACTACTTCGTCTTTGTGGAGAGATGGGCTCTATGACAAGAAAACTTTCCACAAAGGTTCTACTTGGGTTTGAAATTAGCTCCTGCACAGAAGCAAAGTTATATCTCAGATCATCTGTAAATGATTCAGTCCATGTTTTCAATCCATGGGCTGGATACCTGTTGGATGTCAACCACAACCATGTAAGTTTCAGTCACAACAAATTTTGTTTCTCCTCTGCAGATCCCACTTCTAAATTCACTCTCAAAATTGACACTGAGCATAATCATATAAGATAGACACCTTGCCGAATAATGATCATCCTCATCAAATCACAATCGAAATTCCAGTTGGCAATTTACAAAACTATCAAAAACTTAATGAAATCATCACTCAGAAAAAATGCTTCGTTTACATTTAATATGCATGATTCCATGTTTCATTTCACAACCCTCTTGTTGAAACCTGAGTTCAAGATTGCTGAAGTGAAAGCAATATCACAAAATTCTTCAGCAAATATTACAAATTGCGAGAAAAAAGACTGTATGACCAAAGGCACATGTTGGAGCACCATCATACGTATTCGTCTATAACATTATCTACTCTGAACTCCTCTTCATTCACAACATTGGCAAGGTGTGTGTACTTTTATGAGGAGCCCTTGCACCGATCAACAGGATATTTGAGATCATTTTTCTTAAGTTTTCTCAGTGCTGCTTCACCAAGGTCCACCCCACAGATGTCTGCAAGTCTTACCAAATACAGTAGAACATCCGATAACTCTTCACCAAGATGCTCCTTCTCTGCAGTATTCCAGTCTGGAAGACCTTTTGGAACCTCGCCCTTCCATTGAAATATTTCAGACAGTTCACCCACTTCTCCCACCTGAAACATGAAATCATGTGCAATATTAGAGTTATAGCAAGGAAATGGTTATGAACTTTTGACATTAAGAACGACCACAGGATACCAGCTGTTATAATAAGACAGTCCTTCTTGGAATATGTTAATGGAATATAATATACTGAAAAGGATAATAGAATAAAAAAGATTAAAAAAAAACCAATATAGCAGAAGAAACAATAGAATAACCAAACAAAAAAATACCCTAAGATAACAGAAGATAAGTCTACACCTACTCTATTTTGTTGTGACTATATAGTAGGTTTTCCCTGCGAATCAGAGCCAGATTACCAAACTAGAGGCAGAACTAGCCTCTTTATAGCTGTTGGCACAAGTAGCTCTTGTCAAACTCTTCATAATGAGTTTACTCTATGTTGTTGTAACTTGTGACTATATAGTAGGTTTTCCCTGCGAATCAGAGCCAGATTTCCAAACTAGAGGCAGAACTAGCCTCTTTATAGCTGTTGACACAAGTAGCTCTTGTCAAGCTCTTCATAATGAGTTTACTCTATGTTGTTGTGACTATATAGTAGGTTTTCCCTGCGAATCAGAGCCAGATTACCAAACTAGAGGCAGAACTAGCCTCTATATAGCTGTTGGCACGCCGCACAAGTAGCTCTTGTCAAGCTCTTCATAATGAGTTTGTTATTGACACAGACTGTAGGGGAAATTATCCAGCTGCCATTGGATGCACATTTTAAACAGCCAGTGTAGACCTCCCAAGCCATGGTGAGAACACAGATATATGAGTTACATTTAAGACTACCCTAATATAACAGAAGATAACTCTACACTCTACACCTCACTCTATGTTGTTGTGATTATATAGTCGGCTTCCCCTGCCAGTCAGAGACAGATTGTCAAAGCGCTGAACCCTCTCGTCGGTAAGTGCTAGATCTACCCTCGAAACGCTATTCCTCCACAGGAGCCGACTCTGGAGGTAAAAAGCTCTGCTCTCCGCCGGCTGCTCACTACACAAGGAGAGTAAGGAGCCACCCCTCTCTATGGAAGGAAGCGCTTTGTTGCCAGTCCCTTTGAAGCCGAAATTCTTTGTCACAGCTTTGCTTCGGGTTACTGGGGTAATCACTAGTAGGGGCGCCCTTCCCTTGGGTAATGGCAATCGTTCGGTGTTAGCGGAACTAGTAGTGGTAATGGCCGCGTAGCGAGCGATAGCATTAATATCACATGATCGTATAAAGAGTAGTGGTCTATTCCTGCATTGCCTTGCCGAGCTATGTCTATTTTTGTGGGCATCCATCCCTGCTATGTCTATTGGTGCCGGAGGCACAACTAGCCTTTATATATCTCTTGTGTAGTAGCTCTTCATAATGAGCTTGTCATTGTGAAACACTCATAGTATGAGGAACTATCAAGCTGGTATTCCATACACACCTTAAGTGCCTGATAAGCATGAGTTCCATTTAAGCCTTGAACTTCGCCAGCTCAAAATCAAAATCAAACATCTCGGACAAGGTGGGGAACCGGGGAGTTTTCTATTTGAACACAGAAAAACATGACAGATTAATCTAAGGCAACCCTCAGACTGCACACTAAGATTACCCCATTCAATCCTAGTGCCAGGTAAAGATCCAGGAACAGGGGGAAAAGAACCTCCCACAAATGGTTTTAATAACTTTATACATTCAAATAATCAGAAAAGTATCAAATCTAGAATTTGAATGGTAACTAGGACAACCTCATATACAGAGACCAAAATCTTGCGGACTTACAAGAGCCAAGAGAAGATTGCGGGGACTGTGGAACTGATCCCAGTTTCTCTCTCTGGTGAACTCCGCCATTTTCCTCTTTAACTCTTCTATCGTAACGCCACCGCCGCCGGCCGCCTCCTTCCTGGAATCCTCATCTGAAATTCCCCCCTCGCCTTTCATTTTCCTGGCTGGAAATCAACGCACCAACAATACAGAAGGAAATTTGAAACAGCTTACCTGCCCAAAACCGAAATCTGCACAAAAGAACATTCCACAATCATACATATTACAGTTTCCCAACAGATATCCTCGGATTTAGGATAACTGCATTCAAGTGTTGCAGACCTTGCTAAATTTGGAAGGGGCAGAGAATTCTAAGGGCAGGAACTCTGAAAATACAGTTCTGTCTGCGCATGCTGCTAAATTTCATGAAACCCCGTGGCTGTATTCCCAAAACTGCGCTGTTGCGTTCAGTGCAGAAAAGATTGCCCGACTAATCGGAGATCCCGACGAGCAACGTGGAACATATTCGAGAGCACGTTCAACGAAGCTGTGGGCTCCGTAATTTTTTTATTGGGTAGCACGGGTTTTTAACATAAATTTATGGGCTTTTAATATAAATTTATGGGCCGAAGGAACGAATGAATATTCTTTCATGATTTCGGTTTGGTTCGTTGTTTCGAATTAATTTCAATTGCTTTTATCTTAATACATTTTATTTTTGCGTTTTCCATTATATATAATTTAAAGTATGAGTTTACATTAAATATAGTTGATGTTTAATTTTTTTTTAAGATAAATTGTGTGTAAAATTTTGGAAAGGTTATACATTGTGTAAAATTTTGAAAAGTTAAAGTTTCAAAAAATGAAATCAGTTAAGAACACTTCATAAGATAAATAAAGTTTAAAATATAATAGAAAAAATTAAACATCAAGATTTTATAAAAATTATTAGATAATTGTTATAAAAAATAAGTAAAATAATAAAAAAACCATTATCAAATAAAAATAGTTATTTTACCAGCATGAAAATTATCTTATGAAGAATTATTAGATAATTGATGTGAAGAATGAGTAAAATAATTAAAAAACCATTACCAAAGCTATTTTATGGACATAAATTAAATAATTAAAAAATATTATCTCTAAATAATTCAAACATAATTATGAAAACCTATACACTTAAATTAAATATATTAAATATTGTTATTAGTGTTTTAACTAGCACAACTGCAAAGTGGTTGGTGAACTCGAAATAAGACGGTTGGGTGATCTAATATGAAACGCATGGACAAAAACGCACGGACAACTGAAACGCACATAAAGCTGAGGAAATCCAAAAATTAAATGTGGTAATTCTAAAGGTTAATCAGTTAAACGTGGCAATCATATGGTGGTACAATAATTTCTTAATATGATTAGGTAAATGTTAAAAAGTAAACACATTAAGTGATGCATTCAAAAATACAAGGAAGTTTTGAAGAGTAAATCACATTCATTGATTTGGGAGGACGACTAAGAATATGCCAACATCTTCAATTGTTAACCATCGGATTAGAATTTTAGATTAAAAGGTGATTAATTATGCCCATCTCCAATAGGTATACGCCTTTCGGCGTAAATATTTAACTGAATTTATATATTTTTATTTAATTTGATCTTTGAGAAAAGATTATGGAATTTTGAACTTTCACTTATTTTATTCATCATTTTCTATTACAAATATATATATCTTACTATTTTTCTTTATAAATATTGAAATATAACATATTTATTTTATAATATAACACCATAATGTTAATGTTGTTGGGCAATTTTGATATGATGATGATGATGATTAACGTCCCTTAAACTTTATCTTATAAAGTTTAATGTTTCAATTTTTATATTTTATTATTAAATTTAAATTTATTTGTTAAGGAAAAGTTAAAATATTAGAATAAAAGTTAAAAATTAAAATATTAAATTCATTTATTAAAAAAAGTTAGAATATTAAAAAGTAAAGAAAATTTGAAATTAAAGCTTACAATTTTTTTAGGGGTGTCTGGAGAGGGGGAACATTAGTAATCATGGAGGTCATACCACAATAAGTTATGATTGGGGATTGGACACTATGACCAACAATGAAGCGGAGGCTCTTGCCCTCTACAAAGGCATCAATTTGGCCCTCTCAATTGGGGTTCGAAAGATAGTCATATGCGAAGACACTAAGTTGGTTATCAGAGCAATCGTCACCAAAAATATCATAAATGTTTTCTCCTGTGCCTTAGCAAGGATCCTTTCTCTCCTCAAGAATTTTGAGACTTACTCTCTATATCACATTAAAAGGGAGCTCAACATCGTAGCTATCTAAAATGCCAAAGAAGGAGCTCACCTAAGAAAAAGAGTCATAAAGGTTAATGGGAGTCTTATGCTCCATCCCATCCCTTAAATCTGCAGTTTGAATCATGTACTTCCAATGAATATTTTTTCTTGGTCAATTTGTCAAAGTTTATAGTAGCAAAATCGCTCAATTGTATAAGGCAATTCCTAGTTTTTTATTTTTTTATTTTTTATGTTAAAATAGTAGCAGAGGTCTCAATTTGTATTGAGCCCAATTTTGTACAAATTTTGAATGATGTTTGCTTCAGTGCAGCATCCAAAACCCTAATCCAATAACTCAGATTAGTCAACAACCCTAATTCCTTAACCGGAAATAGAAAACCATTAGCGAAAACCATGTGCCGAAAAAACGCCCAAAAACGGATGCAAAAAACCGCCAATTTTTTTTTGGGGGGGCACTGCCCCCGAACCCCTGTGCAAGGGGGCTCCCACCCCCATGCACTAGTTCTAAACATGCAAAGAATATAACACATACCCAACATGTTTCACCTTAACCACCATATCATAACACAATATATATATATATATATATATATATATATATATATATATATATATATATATATATATATATATATATATATATATTAACCGAAACTAGGAAATTTTTTATATTAATAAAAGTTGTAGCCAAGGCTCACAACAATGTTACAAAAAATGATTGGTTTTGAATTTTAGACAAAATTGCCAATGCTTTATTTTCCAAGTACATGAAAACACTTAAAGTACTTAGATCCAAAAAAGGCTTCATCCCTATATTCCTTACATGAGTAAATTATGGCAAACTATTGGCATAATTAAACACAAAAATATTGCATGACTAAACTAGATTGTGGGCCCAACTTCTTGTCACAATTGGTTGTGCTACTTGAGGGGATTTTTTCTTCTTTATTATGGTTGTCCATGTTTCCTTTTTCTTTGATGAGGTCATTTCCATTCCCGACTGGTTTTGAACTGGGGGATCTAATTGCTCTTATATCTCATATTCTTTAGCCTAATCCATCCACTCACTTTAAAAGTGTGTTTTTCCAGGTCTGAAACAAATTCTTCCACTGATCTATCTTGTACTGAGCTTTGCTGAGATAGATGGTCTTCTTTTGAAGGAGTATATCTAGTTTGCTATGGATCCATTTATTCACCCCTGGGTTCCTTTGTTTCCACTTTTGGCTCATCCAAGGGAGGATCCAAAACATATGGGCCTTCCTTGGTCATCAAATGACGCGTCGACGAATATTTTTGTGGTGATGTTCCATTACTTTTCAAGGAAACCTCTTTGGACCCTTCTTTAGGAGGATCTGAATCAAGTGATACTTCATTGTCAATAAGTTGATGATCTTCATTAGAGTTCTTCCACCAGGTAGATTTACACTGGAGCTTTCTAGCCTTCCATGAACCTTTAGTGCATTGTGATGCAAGTTGTCTTGTTTCAAAACATGCTCTATAATGCAAGGAATTTTTTTCATAATCCAACTTTTGAGTCCACAAATAGTGTTCTCTTGTCAAAGTTAATTATGTTGGAAGTCCTTTGCTGAAATCCATTTCCACACATATTTGAGCATTTGTACATATGTTGAAATTCTTTGTTTAAGGATTTTTTAAGAATAACCTTCCAAGAGATTTACTAATGTCTTGAAAAGAGGGTAGACCCAAAAAATGGAAAGGCATATTTGGGAGTCTAACCTAAACAAGAGTCAGAGTTAAAATATCGATCAATGGATCAAAGGAGGGAGTCCATGGCTTCATGCATAAACTAGAATTGCCACAAAACTAGGGTTATGAATCAAAGATATGATCCATGTCTTTCTAGAGATCAAACTCAACAATGAAATACCCTTTTGCACAAGGGTGAATAAAAGCTTCAACTTTCATTTTTGGCTTCCAAAATTTCAAGATCCACCACAGAGAACAACTAGACGAAGTAAAAAACAATTAAAATGACACACTAAATATTTGGCACTAAGAAGAGTCGCTCTATGTTGGCATAGGTCATTTTTGGGAAAAGCACAATAATTAATGAAGACAGTTAGGAAATGGACCAGAAAAGGAGGGCGTGTTGGAAAACATGGAAAAGCAACGCCAAGAAAACATGAAAGTCAAAGGAAGTAGGAAAGAGGAGGATCAACGAAGAAAACGGTTGGATTTTGGACCAGCCGCGCTCAGGGAGTTAGAAAGTGGACAAACCTAATCCACCTAGGGTTAGTGGGTTAGGGTTTTGGTCATTTTTGTAACGATTATTTTACCCCTTTTGTAATATAAATATGTGTTGTAGTGGAGCTAGATCTAGTTGTTGAGCTAATGTTGAAGATGATCTTAGAGTCAATTTTTTAGACAAAGATATGCATTGTAATCGAGGGTAAGGTCGCAAGTTGTGGATCTTAGTGCGATCTTGTAAGCCTCGGTTGTAATGCGTGCATCGCTATAAACTTTGATGAAGAATATTAAAAGAGCGAAGAAAGCCATATCTTTGTGGATGTGGCCTAAGGGGGTGAACCACGGTATACATGTGTCTCTGTGTGGAATGTTGTCTTATTTCTTGTGATTGTTCAGTTATGATGAATAAATGAATATGTTAATAATAAAACACAGCGCACAATAGAATGACATGATAATTACTGCATAGTAGAATCTAATGAATTTATCTGCTTACTGAATGGTAGATCTGAGAAGTAATGATGTATTAATGCAAAATAATAGTAGATCTAATATGGTTTGAGGTAGAAAGAGTGTCTATCATCCTTGTTAGCTCTCCAAGAGTCACCCTAGACTGTATATCAGGTGAGTTTGGTAACATACAATTGGATTTGAATTTGAAAGGATAACCCTCGAAACAATTATGGAACAAACCTTAGGACGATGAAAACTTGCAATCATATGTCTTTCAACACCATGTTCTTAGAAAAAATGGCTTTAAAGCAAATCATACCAGATAATCATTTGGATAAATGGATGTGGAAGAAAAAACTATGATTTTCTTAATCATAAACACACCAGGCATCTATGGCAGTCAAGTCACAGTAATTTTATGTGTATTAATAACACTTGTACCACTAATGCAAAGAGTAAATCATTCACTCAATAATCTCATGAAACAAGCTCACAAGCAACTCAGTTACACAAAACAATATCAATGCACAAAAGAAATAAGAAATGGAGGAAAAACTGATCTTTATTTGCTTCAAGTATCATAGATCCAAAAAGAAAGAATGGTAGAATGTGCAATACAAGCTCCCCTCAATCTGCTTGGTCGAACCCCTATTAGTTTTTACCAAAACCTATTTATAACCTAGACTGTTTCTTTACAACATTACAATTTGAATAAAAACCTTCCTAGGATCCTTGTTCCCTCAAAGTGGCATGACAACATGTGGATAACATAAAACAACAAAATGCTAAAATTTAGGCTAATGTTGGCAATGTCTTCAATATCTTCTTTATGGCTGATGAAGTGTCCCTTTGGGCACATATTCCTTTGGAAAGTGGCCAACCAGCTCAAAACTAAACCTTTAGACCTCTGGCATGCATCCATCGAACACCTGGCCGGTCGTTCCTCCACCAAAAATCCCAAATCATGAGTTCGCAACACAACACTGCGAACTGTCTTAGTCCACTCTGTTTTGTACTTTTTTGGATGCTTGAATGCTTGGAAATGTTATGGAAGCTGATAAATGGTTGAAGAGAATGTCTTTAACCATAGTCAAGCTACTGGAACTGATATAACTCTCATTCAAATCACTAAAATGAAGCAAACACGAACCTTACCAAGACTAAGGTTTCTTCAAATCTTCACTGTCTTCCTTGCAACCCATGAACTCATTGATACTCGGTGATCACATAATGTTGTAGGAGACCTCTATAGGTGATGATATCATCATTGTATGATCATAGTTACGACAAAAACATGCATTAACCTCTCAGAACAAATTCTTCAAACACCACTGTAATGCATACAGTCACAATGATAAAATCAGTATAATTGCTTTGAAACACTGATTCTTCAACTAACTCTTTGAAGCTATAAGAATACCTTGAAGATCTCTGACAAATAATCATTGTGTTGATGAAGGAAAACACCCACCTTATCACTCCAACATGTGTCCAACAAAGCTGCAAAAAGAAACTTCAAGGAACTCTGTTTTCCTGAATATAGTCCGAGAGTATATATATATATAAACATCCATGTGGTTGCCATACTGATCACTATCTTTAATATCCTCAAGAGAAAATATATATATGCAATAAATAAGACTTCTATATATGATTTATACAAAATTTGATTTCTTTGACAAAATTTGTTGCAAGCCTTCAAATTTACCTGTCTTCCCATACTCAAGTATTTGCCTTTGTCTCCTTACCAACAAAGAATGTTTCAGACCCTTCCCAAAAGGAGTTGGGCCTTCCCCGACTAGTTTCCAATAGCCCAGCTGAAGTGCCTCTGCCTGCTCATCAGTTGCATTTTGTAGTAATAATATTCTCGGTCAATTCAACACCCCGAGGGTAGACTTCAACATGCTCCAACTTAGACACTTCATCTAGGGAAATACCCTTAAGGAACTTATCTAAGTACAACTTGCTGGCAGTTGTTGGTTCTCGGTACAACATGAATAGAAAACCATCAGAGGCATCTTCTGCAATATCAATGAGATTTTCAGAGCACCCACGAGCACTCACGAGCTCTTCCTTAGCGCCTTCAACACTCGAGCTTGGCACCTACAAGTTTAAATTGAACTCCATTTCTTAGCATTCGACGTAACACTTGTCTCATCAATTCGTTGGAAACCTTTGTTGACACCTACCACACCTGTGAATACACTTGTGATCATTGATATGCTCTGCGTTTTTTTTTTTTTTATATCCAGGAAGAATATCCCACATGGAAAAAGGACAGGGCAACTTTGTTGTTTATATGCAGCGGCACTCCCAACTTAAGTCGACGCGTTGTGCACCTATTATGCTCCCCGTGGACTTGGCGTTTGGTGCTAGGCTTTGTGTTGCTGACTTAGTATGTAGACTTGGATCCCAGTGCTTGGTAGACTTGATGAAATAAATAGAGATTGGGCCTGTAGGCCCAATATTTTTGGCCAAATAAGCCTGAGAAATCAAATTGGCTAAAAATCCAAAAGGAACCTTTTGTTTCTTCAACATGTAAAATGTTGCTCAAATCCTTTTTTGTAATTATGAACTTTGATTTCAAATGGAAATGGGCAATTATTATGATTTTAAAACATAATAATTGTTATAATTAGGCTTTGGTAATCAAAACAAATGCAAACCCATTTGAATAAATGAGGTCTTAGGAGGATAAAAAGTCTTAACAAGTTGCGTTGCTTGGGCAAACTATGATAGGAAATCTGACATTTATAATGCATACCATGACAAAGATCATGAGATTTTTGACAAAAATTGATAGTAAGAGCTCATCAAGAATTGATGAAATAATTTGGAGGATATGAGAACAACAAAAGATTCAAAGATTTTTCAAATATGACACAAAATTTGGTGAAGTAGGTAAAATTTTAATGGTGCGCATTTGAGCGCTAACAATCCCCACAATAGCCTCCCTTCTTAGATTGCAGACTTCTAGGTCCTGCAATCACCCATAAGCCATCTCAGGTGAGACTGCATTGTGCACTCTGTATGCAGTGTTTCCTTCTAGTCTTTAGAAGGGTCGATGGTTTGCAGGGTTTTGTTGGAAACCTAAAGTAGAACCTGGGTCAACACAAGAAATATCCAACAAATGGTTCTGTTGTCGGCTGGAACCCAGAAGAACTGATTGGAAAGGACTTGTTGAGAAGAACAATGAAGAGAATAAAGTATTAGAATGGGATGTTCAGACCATGGAATCCAACTAAACATGAGATGGAACGATGGTTGAAAACAAAAGAGCTCGAGTTTGTGCAGAAAAAACAATAGAAACCCTAAGTATACACCGTGCTAATATTTGGAGAGGTATGCATTTACTGATCTTCATGAGGCATTTTTCTGTGAATTTCCACATTTGCTGTAGGAGTGGATACTAAGATTGAAGGACATTCACCCAATTACTCGGATAAGAACAGTAGAATGGAATACTGAGAATATTGCACAGCTACAAAAAGTCAATAACAAATTCACATACACAGTCGATTTATGGCTAGAAAAAATTATTATAGGATTCATTACCGAGTTTGCAGTCGACACTTCAAAATCATATACTGCTACAGAGCACAAGTTTTTGAAGGGTCCAAGAGGAAGGTATATTATATCACTCTACACGTCAATAAGAATTTTGATGCATGATAAAGGTGTGATGACAATGGAATCCGACAACTAAATATTTTTGTGTGCATGGGGAGACCAGGGGAAACACTAAGGAAGATTTGAGATATGGAGAGTGATTTGGATAGAGGTAAGCAGAAGGAAGGAATGGACCCCATTATGTGTTATATTCTTTGCACGATTAGATAAATTATATACTACGCCAGGCACGCAGGGGGGTAAGACGGGGGATTGCTATGCCCCCCCTCGGGGGGTTGCAGGGGTTCGGGGGAAGCGCCTCCAAAATTATTTTTTTCCCTCGGTTTTCGTGTCCATTTCATGTCCGAAAATATGTTGGTTTTCCTGAAATTATAAAATATTGTTTCTAATTCAAATGCACAACTAGGATATGAGGTGTCAATATATGATATGCCTCATCCATATGATCATACCATCAGAGGTCATCCTTCAGAAAAGGTAAGTAATCTAAGAAACTTTCTGGTGACTTGCTTGAAGTTGTTGAATGATCAAACATCTATACAAGTATTACATGGTTTGTTATAAAAATGCAATCTTGAAGAAGAGATGAAATTAGAACAAAAGACAGTAAATCATGTCCATAGGAAGACAAGAACAAATAGGGAGTTCAAACTAAATGCAAATATTGAAGACTTTAACATGGGTGACATCATCTTAGATTTGGGATCTGAGGTAAATGTTCTTCCTAAGTAAACATGGGAATGCATGGGGGAACCTACATTGGGTTATTCACCTATTCAACTGAAACTAACAAACCAACAAAGAGTGATACCAATTGGTTGATTGAAGGCCATACCAGTGGATTTAGATGGTGTGTGCACTATGGAAGATTTTGAGGTAATTGATATAGTGGATAATACTACACCCTATCCATCATTGTTGGGACTGGATTGGGCATTTGACAATCAAGCTCTCATCAACTTGAAGACCAAGAAAATGATTTTTGAATATGGAGAATATAGAGTCATAGCACCATTAGATCCTTCAGAAGGTGGAAGATATGTTGAACCAAGGATAGAGAACTTTATCACAAAAGAGATTAACCAGTTCTATAGAACTACCGTGCGCGAGGAAGATTACATCAATCCAACAACAGATGGAATTCTTAGCTGGAGAAGCATCAGTTCTTGTGCTTCAGATTCCGACACAAGACTGGAGAATTGGCAACAACACTTACATGAGATATCTACCATAAGATGTGCGAGAATGACACACACACTAATATGGGTTGGCACATAGGTAAGAGAACCTCCAAGTTTCTATGGTCAAAATGATTTGGAAGAATTCTTAACAAAGTTTGAGTTAGAAGTCCTGGAAATTCAAGGTTATTAGTTTTAGATATTGCCTTGAAAGAAATACCTGCAGGTTGGTGGGGTACTCACAAAGAAAAGATCCATGATTAGTATCAATGCAAAAGATTACTGTGCATCAGATTTGGCGTAGAGAAGGAGAATAAACATATGGATAAATACGATGGTAGAGGACAACCCAGAGAACATATAGACAGATGCATAACCCAATGGAGTTTGTTACCACCAGAGGAGTGGCCACATCACTTCATCCATACACTAGAAGGCATACCAAGAAATTGGTATACAGAATTGGAACTGCACAAAGGAACTGAAAATTGGATAGAGTAGCAACAAAACTTTGTGATCACGTTTGCATTTGAACATGAGAATCCAGTGATGGATGCAACACCGAAGTTGATAAAAGAAAATATTTTTGAAGAACCTGAAGTTGAAATTGTAACATCTTATCATAATCAGAACCGACAAACAGTCAGACAATTGTTACATTGTTACCACGTCACAGAAGATGACCCAACAAAAGAAAACCGTTGCAATATCCAGATAACATAAATTGAATGGGAAAGAGAGGTAGAAAGTCCACAATTACAGTCTGAATAATTTGCTACACCATTGAAGATAAATAAAGTCAATATTGGAACATAAGAGAATCCAAAGATTGCAAGTATTGGTGACTATTGGGACAACCAGACAGTGGAAAGAATAACATAATTACTGTGCGAATACAATGATCTATTTCCAGCAACGTTTTCAGAAATGAAAGGGGTAGAAGGAGAAATTGGAGAAATGAAGATTCATTTACAACCATATGCCAGACCAATAAGACAAAGACCATATAGGCTGAATCCAATATATAAACAAAAAGTTAAAGTAGAGATTGACAAAATGTTAGAAGCTGGTATAATATAAACTGTTGAGGAATCTGAGTGGATTAGCCCTATGGTAGTTCGGGAGAATAAGAAGGAGGGAATAAGGATCTATGTATATTTGAGGAAGTTGAATGATGTCTGTCTATATGATCCCTTACCTACTCCATTTACAAATGAGGCATTGGAAAATGTAGGTGGGAAAGAAGCATACTCATTTACTGATGGATTTTCAGGGTATCCCCAAATCAAAATAGCACTAGAGGATCGTCATAAGACTACATTTGCCACATAATGAGGGTCATATAAATACACCGTGATGCCTTTTGGATTGAAAAATGCCCCTGTTATTTTTTCAAGAGTAGCGGTAGCTGCATTTAAATATTTTATACATAATTTTTTGGAGGTTTATCTGGATGATTGGACAATATTTATCCTATTGAAAGATCATGTTGAAGTTTTAAGATTAATGCTAGACATGTGTAGACAGTGTCAAATATCTTTGAACATTAAGAAATGCATATTCAACACACCATTTGGAATTTTTCTAGGGCATGTGGTTTGTAAATAGGGCCTACTGGTTAACCCTGCAAAGATTGTTGTCATTATTAATTTACCACCACCTAATTCAGTGCGCCAATTAAGAGCTACACTAGGTCATACATGCTACTATGGAAAGTTTATAAAGAGTTACACACAGATTACTGTGCCCATGGATAAATTTTTAAATAAGGATATCAAGTTTCAATGGAATGATGAGTGCCAACAAAGTTTGGACATCTTAAAAGAGAAAATGGTGACAACACCAATTCTGGTGTTTCCAGATGGTCAAAAGAGTTCCATGTTCATGTGGATGCATCTTCAATAGCACTTGGAGCAATATTATCACAACCAGGAGAAGGTGATATAGATCACCCAATAACATTTGCAATTAGGAAACTGTCAGAGTCAAAACTGAATTATAACACAACAGAGAGAGAAGGGTTTTCTATGGTATATGCATTACAAAAGTTCAGACATTATTTATTAGGCCAACATTTTAAAATGTTCACAGATCACTCTGCCCTTAAATACCTGGTTAACAAGCTAGTGTTGGGGGGGAGAATATGTAGATGGTTGTTGTTATTTCAAGAGTTTTATTTTGAAGTAGTAGTGAAACCTAGAAGACTGATTGTAGGGTCGAAACATCTATCCAGGATAACTAATGGAGAGGAACCAAGCAACTTGGAGGACAATTTTCCATGCACAACTCTTTTCAGTGCAGATTGCTGATGAACACTTTTATGATATCATTGAATTTTTGAGTATAGGATTCTCCCCAAAGGAATATAACACTGCGCAGAAGAAGAATTTGGTGGTTAGAGTTGCAGGTTACCAACTTATTGCACGACACTTGTATAAACTAGGTGCAAATAATATTTTAAGGAGATGTGTCATGGAACATGAACGTCCTATTATCTTGGCAGAATCACATGAAGGAATAGCTAGAGGACATTATGCAAGAAAAGCCACTGCGCAGAAGATATTACGTGCATGATTATGGTGACCAACAATTTCTAAATATGCAAAGGACTATTTTTAGACTTGTGATGTCTGTCAAAGGGTAGGAAAGCCATCCAGGAGGGATGAGATGCCCTTAAAACCTTAGGTAACTCTTAAAGTGTTTGAAAAATGAGAAATGGAGTTTGTAGGTCCAATCAACCCACCAGCTAGAAGATTAGGAGCAAGATAAATCATTACAACGACATAATATTTAAGCAGATGGGCTGAAGTAACAACAATAAACGATTGCAGCGCAGAAACTGCAACACCCTTCCTATTTGAACAAGTAATTACAAGATTTTGATGTCCTAGAATTATGATGAGTGATCTTGGAACTCATTTTATCAATAGTACCATTCAGGAAATGACTGAATAATTTGACATGGACCATCAAAAGACCAGTCCATACCATCCTCGGCCTAATGAAACAGTGGAAGCATTTAATAAAATATTGAAGAATTCCCTAACTAAGATTTGCAATGTAAACATGGATGAATGGGATCTGAAGATACCAACAGTACTATGGGCTTATATGACCACATGCAAGAAACTCATAGAGCATACACCTTTCATATTGGTGTATGGTCAGGAAGCAGTAGTCCCTTTGGAATATTTGATACCTAGTCCGCACATTGCAACCATTACAAACATGACAGAAAGAGGTGCAGCTCAAGAAATATTGTCTTAACTCATGGAACTAGAAGAAGACAAGATTATGGATGGTTTACATCAGGAAGTATAGAAACACAAAGACAAAGATTGGCATGATAGATACATTAAGAAGAAATTTTTTAAGGAAGGAGATATGGTTCTCCTCTATGACAGTAAGTACTTACAACACCCAGGAAAATTCAGGATGCATTGGTTAGGGCCATATGGGATAAAATCTATTACAGATGGAGGTGTTGTGCAATTGCAGGATCTTGCAGGCAAGGGGATTCAAGGATTAGTTAATGGTAGTCATCTGAAACTGTATAGGGACAGTCGACCGAACAACCCTTAGTAGTTGCAACACAAGAAAATTCAAGTGTACATAGTGTATATAGTAGAAGATGAAAAAGAAAGAAAAAATTGGAAAAACAAGAAAAATACAAACATATGCAGTAGATGATATAGCATGCAACATACAATAAGTGGTATGAAAGTACAAGCATACACTGTGCGCCAGAGAAATATTACCAAGCAAAAAAAGTAGTGCACCAAGACATGAAGCTGTCGAAAAAAGAAAAAGCGGTGATCAGAAAAGTGCAACGCGACAGATAATTTATGGCACGACTATAAAAGTGAAAAACATGAACAAGAAGACTCATTGTGACTCTGTGCAAACGAGAGCTAAGGAATAAAACCTAGTGCGAGCATGTGACTCCAAGGTGTTCAGTTGAAGATTCAAAGAAACCCAACTAGATTTAGCAAGATGGTGCCACCAAATATTGGAGCTTCCAACCAGATCGCAAGGAAAACACGAAGTGTCATGAGGTCTCCACATGATACAACAACCGAGGGAGTAAACCTAAATCAGTTGGAGGGAGTGGTGGGTGTGGATGCAATTCCATCTCTAGTCATTGAAACAATTAGTCCCACTTTAGTAGAAGAGCAGGAACAACCAAATTCGGCGACAAAGGAAATGGATATCGATACGCGGAGTGAAATAAAAACCCTAGCACAGAGAAAAACCCCGAGAAACAAATTGGACTAGGCAGAGCACAACCACATGTACATCCAAATGAAGAAGATGATGAATGGATAGAGTTTTATGAAGTACATCACCCTGTATTAGAGCCAGTGCAACATTCAAAGGAACAAGTACAGGTAGAAGATATCACATACCAACATAATTCAGACACAGAAGAAGATGAGGAAGAGAACTAGGTAGAAATGGAAGGGCCATCAATAGGAAATATAAATACTAGGGAAAAACCTACTGCACCAAGAACACCGAGCAAGTAGAAGGATCTAACACTGTCACTGTCGCAGATACCTGAAGGAGTCAAAGTAGTTGGTGACATGTTAGGGTCTGTTAACAAACTGAAGTATGTTGATCATGATGTGGCAGACACAGGGAAGTTTCTTGATTTTGCACAAGAAGTTTATATGGAGAGTAAAGGAGAGGGTCCATCAGGAGATCCCATTTTGAAGCCAAAATAGTGGATTCCAGGACTATATAACAAAAGAATCATGAACCTGTTGGAGATTCCTCACTTTGGGAGAGGAAAAGATGTAAATGCATGTTTCAAACAACTACTGACACTGGTACATGGAGGCATCTTATGGATGGATAGGTTGGTATCCATAGATGTAGACTTAATTGTAGATATTACAAATGGAGAAAAACCAGAGTAATACATGGGTGAAAAAAACAAAGAAAAAGCTCTAGTAGATGAGATAAAGAACAAATATGGGACTGTCAGTGGGTCCATGGGAATGGTTATTAGACAAATAAATGAACCAACAACTAATTTTGCGACAAAATTGATGGCATGTAAACATTTGAGAAAGTGTCGCAAAGAGGAATCCCCAGCAAGAGTAATAGCAGCAGTTGCGCAATGCGCAAAGGAGATTCTACTTAGTTGGGCTCCATATCTCCTAAATTTGTTTCTAGAGGATTGTAAGGATGTGCAAGATATAGGATTAGAGTTTCACCAATCATGGTTAATCATATTAATAACATTGATTGGATGGGGAGAACCAAAATACAACGAGTTTTACCAAAGGCTAGGAAAGTGTTGCGCAACCAAATACACAATATTATGGCATACTTCAGATCCACAGAAAAGAAAGGCAAATTCCAACATTTTTGCCATGATGTATGATGAGATGTAGGAGAAACTGGAAAAAACATGGAGGATACTGCCAAAAGTAGTAAGGGATAACCAAGGAATAAATAACTTTCAAGCTTCAAGACACAACATGTGGATCCATGCTAAGAGGGATCCTAAGAAGGAATGGCTATAGTTGAGATATTGTGTCACAGGGGAGGAAGTGCAATGGGCTATGAAAGATTGTCCTCAAGAATGGAAGGTGCCAGTAATCCAAAAGAAAGCGTAAAAAACTAAACAACAAGTAGAGGCTGGACCTTCAAAGCAGTCAACCGGTCCAACAGTAAAAAGAAGGAAAGCAACAAGGCACACAAAAGACACCGGGGGTAGCACAACTACTAGAAAACCAAGGTAGAAAAATACTATCCCTAAGGATCCAACTCACGAAAAGGAGGGCATAGTAGAACTAAATGGAGGAACACAACCCGATACAAATATTCCTTTGTTGGAGGAAACAAGAGGTGGATATCTCCTAGATATGGATATACCAATTACAACCGCACAGACAGAGACATTTTCAATGAAAAAAACAATGTTGCAGTCAGCAGGCCAACACAAGAAAATGAAGGCGCACAAGGAAGTTCCTCAACTTACACTGACAAAGGATGATGCAGAGTTAGTAGCAAAGAAAGTGTAGGATCGCACGATGGAGGCATGGTATGATGCTGAGAAGCAGAGGGAGGAGATAGTCAAGAAATTGACAAAAGTCAAGGATGCACTGGAATAATTGCAACTTACTACAACGCAAAAAAAGAGTAGGTGCGACAACAACCTCCTTAGGAAAGAACAATTCTAGAACAGGAGACAGTGCAAATCATAGCTATGGGGAATGAAAAATTTTGTATCCCCTAGGGAATGCTACAGGTAGATGAACATACAACACAATAGCCACTAAAGGACATAGATCATCTGGACTTGGCACTACCCAAGATTCCAACAAAGGCGTTGTATAAACTTTAAATAAGTGTCGCATAGGAAATTCAGTTAAGGGCCCGTACATATGCTACAAGTTTAAAATTGGCTAAAAAAACAAGTAAGACACGAGATATGACACTTAACTAGGTGCAATTCGAGAGAGACGAACAAAGCATCACACTAAAAGAATATAACAATAAGTGGAAGAAGTATTAAAAACTATTGTTGACAACGCGCAAGGAGAGAATTTACCAATGGATATATTCACCTTTGGTGCCTTCTTTCCTTTAGTTGCCTTGAGTTTATTTTCTAAACTCTAGTTTCGTGAAACTAGTGACTCAATCTGGCTATGCTTCCTTGGCTTGTCAAATTCAATTCGGTTCCGGTATTCCTTGGGTAGCCCACT
>ML810684.1:0-43577 GCA_009831015.1 Picea engelmannii
GTCAAAATCTAAATATATTTTTGTTATTAATATTCATTATTTTCTTAAAATAGTATGTATCATCCATGTTGAGTATGAAATTATACATCTCCCTCATATTAAACTATAAAACTGTCTCTTGACAAAAATACATTAGTTAAAATCCTTCCTCATATTGCATCACACTCCTTGAGCGTCATCATGACCATAACAAGATTGGTTTTTAAGGGGCTTAATATTTTCTTCTCATCTTGAATACTTTGCTCCGAAGTTAATTATGCTCACATGTGCTAATGACCATAACAAGATTGGTTTCTAAGGGGCTTAATCTTTTCTTCTCATCTTGAATACTTTGCTCCGAAGTTAATTATGCTCACATGTGCTATCCAAATTTGTTAGATAACAACATGTGATACCTAATAGATCATTAGCATTGAAATATGAAAAAACAAGTGCTAACATCACATGGCATATGTTTAATCAACTACCTAGTAAAAAAAATAATCAATGATAATCTATCCATATCTTGGCCATAAGAATTGGGATAGGATGAAATTTGGAATACAACATGATAACACATGTTCATGAGATTTCATCATGAAATTCCTTCAAATTAAAACTCATAAAAACATATTTTTTTCTATATAATGTTCATTGGCACTGATTTTTTTTATTGTAAATAGATGACACCTATCTCCACGTGTCCATTGAATTTCAACAAATATTCCTTCGTTTTCTTTACCAAAATGTAATAGTACACTCAAGTTTTTGTTCTAACTTCTTGGAGTTTGGGGGATTTCTTCATATCTCATGAGAGGATTGAGGGCATAATAGACAGGGAAGGGGAAGTGAGGAGGGAAACACCTTCTTTCATAGATGAAGGAAAGACATAGATGTTCCATGTTCCAAGGAGAGTGTCACTTATACATATTTTTTAGACAATAAGATTACATGAAGAGTAGGAAAGGGGAGTGATTTAAGAATGAGGCTTAGGTAGATTAGGCAGAACAAATAACATTTCGATGGTTGGTCAATGCGCTTATGGTGATCCCAGTGATCTTAGGGCCCAACAGAGCTTGAGTTATTTTGTATCTATAAATTCCTAAATGACCCGAAAATGGGAGCAAGCTCAATAGCTGAAGACATCGAACAAATAATCAATCTAGTTCGGTTTTCTCCGCTATTTCTTATCGATGATCACGTAAACACTTCCATAGTTGAGGGGTTGTATTTTTTCCATTGGATATATTCAAGAGAGAAAACAATACCAACTTGTGACCAAATTCCATATTGGAACAATAGAGTTGTGGAGAGGCACAATATCTTTTATAGAGGAGGTGTTCTATTTTTTCCCATCCTCTAAGAGATTCACACATTTGTAAATCCTTGTACCTCGAAGTGATAAGAAAGCATTTATCTTTATTGTTTCAGTTTTCCCAATATGGGTTTGTCCAAGATAAATTCAGTGTCAATGTGTGAATGTACTTTCTTGGTTGTGCATTATGAATTGTTTTTTATTTTAAATTATTAATGCCAAGTAAACAAACATCCAACACAATAGGAGTTTCAGAATTAAAAAACATGGGAAATGCATAAGCATAGTCTTAGGCATTAGTTTCCAAATACACAATCGTTGAAGAAACATGTATTCCAATGGAAGGAACAAAGATCAAAATGGTAATAAGATGTATTTAATTCAATGAAAAACAAAGTGGGGTCTCATTGAACAATATAACTTTAATTAAGAAAATAAAATATTCATGTTGACAAATCACCTTGGTGATAGATTGACTGATTATAGTTCATATATGGTATCAACGTGGTTTCCTAACTTGTGAAACATTGAAACATCCTACATGGGTAAAGCATTGAAGCAAGAAAGACTCAAAACTAAGGAAAAAAACTAGTAGATGCAATGATCCAAAATGGATTATTATATAACAAACCTAGAAAAACTAGGGAAAAAATTAGTATATTTATTGGTTTATGAGGCCCATTTTAGTGGTAGGTCCTAATTTAGATATTTGGGGTTCAGAACCTTTCAGAGCCATTTTTAGGCATCGAATGACACTTTTGGGGTCAAAACTTTGTAAGCATAGCCCCCAACCCCTCAACGTTGTTCTACACATCGAGACCAAATTTCTAATAGTGTGAAAATCACCTCAATCAGAGCTTGTATGTGGAAGTTATGCCTCATTCTAGTTGAGTTACCTTGTTGATCAACATGGTACCAAGTGGATGCCACATCAACCCCCATTACTCACACACATGGTGCTAGCCCCATGTGGAATTTAAAGAAGATTCTAGAAGGTCTAAAACCTACACTAATTGAGGGTCGAGGCATGCAAAAACCATAATCCTAGATGGTTATCAGAAAATGTTAAATATCGGTCTACTACGAGGAGAGGGGATTCCATTCATTTAGCATTGTACTTGTTCCATAGTTGAGTATAGCATTTAAGAGTGGGATTTGAGAGAATAACATAGTAGGAAGAAGATTTTGTAGTAGCCATTCAAGACACAGTGTCAAATAAAACCCCATAGTGAGTGCCCCTTTCTTTGTATTTGCATTTTCATAATCGAAGAAAAGAGAGCAAAGCATAGGCCTCACCTTCTAGTTGGGTTTTCTCCCATTTTAGGTTTCCCAGGATACATCTTGTATGGATGGTGTGTTCATTTACTTGTTCTTTCATTTTCACATTTGAATTATTTTTATAAATTTGATCAACAATCTAGTAATAATAAATTAGAGATCTAAGGAAATAAAATTGTATTAATAAAATATTTCATAATAGTACAAGATCTGTTGTGATTAACCATTCTAGTGGAATATCCATGATAGTTTATGATCATGCAATAAGAGAATTGATAGTTGAAAATAATCTTACAACATTTTAATGAGAATAATCAAACACTGCAAGAGAAAGTGACTAAACAATCATAACTCCTCATTCAATCCATTGAGATGTTGGAGTGTGAAGACCAATTATTCCATAGTGAGGAAACCATGATAAGAAGAATGGGTCCTTGAAGAGAATACTTTCAAAACTATGAAACATTACAACAAGAGTTGGGAGCAAAGGAGAGAATCTTGCCGTGCAACTATTGTAGCTTATGAGTAGGGATGGGAAACACCCTACCACAAACACCACCAACATGGAGGAAAGAGACAATGGAGTTGCCACTTGGTTTTAAGTAAAAAACAAGAAACCCTAGGGGAGAGGAAGAGAGAGAGAGGAAATGGAAGGGAATGATGCTGCTATATTAATTATACTTTTAATCTTAATTAGTTATGTAGGGTTGTAGGTTTATTAGGGTATTTCAGTTAGGGCTTCCAACAAGTAAATAACAACAAATTAACAAAGGAAATGCAAGCTAACCTAGGGTTGATTCCCAATATCCTTTGGACTTGAGATAATTAAACTAAATGATGGAAATGATAGAGAGAATAAATTAAAAAAACTCATGTGGATGAGTGTTACTATAGGTATTGAAGGGTCTTAGGTTGAAGATGATTCTTGTTATAGACCTCTAAAAGAGTGTTCCACCTCCTAAGTGATCCTCCATACATATATCATTTCTATTACAAAACAAAACTGTATTGATCTCCAATACAAAGTAATAAAACACTAGATCCATCACATATAATGGTATAACAATATGAAATGAATGGAGACCCAAGTGTAATAAGTTCCATTTGATACCTCCCTTGCCTTAATTGTGTCAGGACCTTCGTTGATATTGTAGAGTTGAATCATCCAAGTTATGAGAAGACTAAGTCGTTTGAGCTACCTTAGGATGCAACAACAACACTGCAAGGCTGCTACCAAATTAATAGTAAGATATCCCTATTGAGGTGATAGACAAAAGGAGTACAAGTAGCCCAAGATACTAATAATTAAAGTAAGAAGCTAGGTCAAAGTTCAACATCATTGTGAGTGTGTACCTGCAAGATAATGAAAGGTGGAGAGAGATATCCAAGAGGAATCCAATAGATGTTACAAAGAGAATGTATTCGTATAAATAGGCAAGGGAGTGACCTTAAGGAATAAGTTAATGGAAATCTAGTGGTTAGGGAGAGAGAACCATAAAGAAAAGTCAAACCATTTGGTTTTACTGTGTACTACAACTGTTAGGGATCATATTGTAGGATTTTCCTCTAAAATAGACTATTTGTTCTATGAATTGAGAGACATAGTCATGGTACAATCGAGAAAGTCATGTTTCACCTAACACTTTGAGACTAAGAAACCTTAAGAAAAATTTGACTCATTTGACCCCATAAATAGCAAACCCAAACATATTTGGGCCATTGTGAATCCATAACGAAGCATCCTAAGTAACTATGTGTTGGAATACTGAGAGTGGGGGTGAATAGATGAGCACTTTGTTATCAATTTTAACCACAATATGTAATCATTAACTTCATCAACAGTATATCATCATTATATCATGAGAAATATAAATCAATAGAGGATAATAGACATCCATAGAAACATAGTACACTAGAATTTACGTGGAAACCCAAATGGGAGAAAACCACATAATGCTTTTCTTATATATCAAAATAATACATTCATTGGAAGCACCAAATTACTAATTCTCCAACTACAACTAGAAGGAGGTTATGACTCCCTATTCTCAAACTCCAAAACGAAGGAAGCTACAACTCTCTGAATTCTTTGGCTCCAACCAGAGGGAGGCTGCAACCCCATGATTCTCGGGCTCCAACCTAAAGGAAGCTCCAACTCCCTATGTTCTCTGACACCAACCGGAAAGAGGCTACAACCCCCTTTCCTTGTCCCATCTTGTTGCCCTGAAATATAGGTGTAGACCAAACCATCACTACCAAAAACACTTCCACTGTCACTATCACTACCACTGTCTCATCAAACTATAACCTATCACATCAACCTGTCAATATATCCAACTTGCCATATAAACCTGTCACTGTCTCTATCTCATAACCCTGTAACTGATCATCAACTGTAATATATCGTACATATATTACAATTTCATTAATTAATAAATTAAATCATTAATGTAATTATTATATATTTAATGTAAAGTCACGTATTTTAAGATGAAAATATGTGACTCTACTCTTTCACGGTTGTTGTATATTGTAGAGATCACCGAACAATAAATTTACAAATATTAAAATATATTTTGTGTATATTTAATATTCAACATTCCATGTGGTATCAAAGTGTTCTTCTTCCTCTTTTTCCCTCGTCCATTCACTTCGACCCTCCTCGTCCTCCCTGATTTCACCACCTCTCCCACGCTTAACTCCCACACCCTCTCTCTTCCATTTTTCATTCATTTTCATCATTCACCCACCATAACCCCCCTCTGTCTCCCGCGCTTTACTCCCACATCCTCCCTCTTCCATTCGCCATTCCCTTTCATCATTCTCCCACCATACCTTTCTAGAAAATATCATTCACCCACCATACACTCGCCACTTTCTCCAGCTCTCCCTTGTCCCCACGACCAACCCCCAACCACTCATTATCCTTCCATTAAGCCCTATGCTTGCCCCTCCATTCGCTCTCCATTTCTGCCACTCATTCTCCCTCATCCACGTCTGCGGCCTTATTCACCTTCATTTTCCCTCATTCGCGTCCATGACTTACTCCCTCCCTTCTCCCATTCCTATGCTCCATTCTCCCTCATACTCATCTCTTATTTCCACACCCAATTCCCCTCCCTTCCACGCCCATTTTCTCCCTCCAAAAATGCAAACTCCTCACCCATACCATTAATCGCTCAACCATTCTACAAGATTGACCATCCCTTTCGCCCTCAGTTTCACCCTTCCCATCCAAACCCTAGATTCTCCACAATAAAATTGTAATCATCATTAACTATAATAATATTTATATAGTTATAATATATAATTATTATTATAATTATAATCAAGTATATATAATTATTACTATAATTATAATCGAGGAGAGTCCTCATTTCCTCTTTCTTACCATCGGCCAACATAAGCAACACGAGGAGAAGTAGAGAAAAAGATAGAGGAAAACACTTTGGAACTCGAAAAAACTCTAAAGAGTTTTTCGTAGGCCTTATAAATCAAGTAAGTACTTTGTTTGATGCCAAAATTGGAAAACTAAACGAAGAATTAGCGGAATGTAACAAAAACTACCATGACATGAGATTAGATCTCGAATCAATTACAAATAGAAGTAGAAGCCCAGGTAACTCAACGTTGCAGTCGTGGCCGTACCAATCACATTATTCTCCCAACATGTGGACTTCTAATAATTGTATGCCCAAGGCGAAGATTATTGTTCTAGAATTTGATGGATAAGATGCAAGAGAGGCAAAAAGATGGGTAAATAAAATCGAGCAGTACTTCAAGTATTACCAGATTGTTGACGATGAATAAAAAATTAATGTTGCATCTATACATCTGAAGGAATTTGCGTATGACTGGTTCCTATTGTGGAGAGAAAAATCCAAATCTCTAGCAAGAGACTAGGTTATATTAAAAAACAACTTCTTCCTACGTTTTCTTGACATAGAAGAAAAAGGGGGTTTTGATAAACTCACCTGATTACAACAATCCAGTACAGTGGAAGATTTTTTTCAGGATTTACATGTGTTAGCCACTCGTGTCCCTAACATATCAAAAGATTGGCTACTTCAAATAGCCTTATCAAGATTAAAAGAAAATATCCATAATGAGCTCAAACTACTTGATATTAAGGATATTGAGAAAACTCGCTAGAAAGCTAAAATTGTTGAAAAGAAACTTAAATTTTATCAAAAGAAAATATGGTGGTCACCCGAAGACTCTAGCTCCAAATACATTCCCCCTCACAAAAGGACATCGCCACCAGACACGAGACAAGATAAGGCTAAGGATTGATGTTTTAAATGTAACACACCTAATTGGAAACCAGGCCATAAGTGCAAAGACAAGAAGTTTTTTCATTGTGAAATAGACAAGAGTGATAATGACAAGGAAGAATAAGTAGGGGACACATCTTCATTCAATGAAGAAACAAATAATGAAGACCCTTGAAATCCCCATGAGTTAGGGAATCAAAACAAAAATATGACACTCTCTGTCGTTGAAATGACGAGGATTTCTCAGCCCCAAGCTATGAAATTTTATGGCTATGTTAAGAAAACAAAAGTGACAGTGCTCATTGATAATGGTAGTTCACATAACTTTATATATACAAAGATAACAATTCAATTAAACATATTTATTCATCCTACATCTGAATTTCAAGTCTCCTTCCCAGGAAATAGGACTACGTCATGTGATGGGAAGTGCCACAAGGTAGAAATATCCATGAGTGACTACAAATTAAAATCTCCTATGTATGTTATGCCAATCAGAGGGGTAGATATTGTCTTGGGGGCCCAATGGCTAGCCATGCTTGGTACTATTGGACTAAACTTACAAGAGCAACTTATAAGGTTCTATCAAAATGGGGAAAAGTATAAATTACATGGAATTAACTATCCTCCCCCAAAAATAGTCTCGTCAAATAAAATGGAAAAAATGATTAAAAAGGGAGCCCATGATTATTTCTTACATTGATATGCAATAGAGGGTACTACTAAGGAGGAAAAAATTAATGATCCCAAGAAATTGGACAACATTCTTGGAAAATATAACACTATATTTCATAAACTTCCTCCTGGGCTTCCTCCACCTTGTTCTAGATACCACATCATAGGATTGATCTCCGGTTCGACACCAATTATAAAAAAATCTTATAGACAGTCGCACCAACATATGAAAAAAATTGAGCGTTTGGTTCAAGAATATTGGACTGTGGTGTTATTACAGGAAGCAAGAGTCCTTTATTAGCTTTGATCATGCTTGTTAGGAAAAATGACAGATCATAGAGACTCTGTATTGATTATCAGGAACTTAACAAAACTGTGATAAAGGACAAATTCCAATTCTAATTGTGGATGAGTTATTAGACGAGCTCCATGGCGCTAAATATTTCTCCAAGCTAGACCTAAAGTTAGGTTATTACCAAATAGGAATTCGAGAGAAAGACGTTCCCAAAACTGCTTTCTGTACCCATGAAGGGCTATATGAATTTCGATTCACGCCCTTCAGTTTATCCAATGCTCTCGCTACCTTCCAAGCAATAATAAATGATTTATTTCATCTGTACCTACAAAAGTTGATACTTGGGTTTTTCGATGATATCATTTTTTATAGCAAGAACTAGAACTCACACCTTAAGCACATAGAGATAGTATTAAAAATCCTTCAAGAGAATAAGTTCTATGCTAACAAATCCAAATGCATTTTTGGACAAAAAGAGATAGTATTTTTGGGATATGTATCATATGAAGAAATCAAGGTTGATCCTGTTAGCTCTAGAAGTCACCCTCAGACTGCAAATGAGGTGAGCCTAGAAACATTGAACATGGGTGTGAAAATTTGTTTATATGTAGGTGGATTAACCAAATTAACAAGAGAGAAGAAGGAAGAAAATTGTCTACAAGATGATTTCATTGGGCATGGAGTCAAAGCAACGTAAAGATTGAAGGTACTCAAGCTTCTTATCAGACAAAAATTGTGTATATAGAAGAATGGAGAAGAAAACATAAAGAAGAATGTCCATCAAACGAAATATCCTTTCTGTCCAATGAACTTATGAAGATAGTTGACTAATACAATGATAAATAGGCAAGCTACAACAGAATCTCTCCTGCTCATAGATCTATAAATCAATGATAGGCTTTGATTCTCAAAAACTACATTTTATTCAAGTAATATGAAAGAAAAGGTATAAACAAAGTGATAAACTAACTCCCATAGATCTTAATGACAGAGATGCTTTCAGAACAATCATGCCTTCAATCTTACAAACTCAATGGACAGTTTGTTCCTCTACTCCTAAAACCCTCTCGGGCCTCTCAGAAACTGAACCCCTGGTGTGGTCCATCTGATGTACCTTTATAGGCAAAATAAAAAATGGATTTCTCTATTGTCCGTAACTGAATTTCTAGAAAATTTTGTTTTAATGGATAAAACATATCTCTCGGATATTTCAGTTTCTGAGGAAACCGTCACATGAAAAGATAAATGTATGTGTTGTGAAAAAAACCGACACCGCGTATTTTCGATATCTATCTTCATTTTCCCGCAGTTAGCTCCACAAAAAGGTCTATCAGTTATGGCACGGGTTTTTGATGGTGAGCTAGAAATTTTCAAATAAACCAAAAGTTTTTTACAGGTCCAGCTACGCATACTAAAGAAAGAAAATAGATGTTGGTCAAATGCATGAAGATAGACCTCCATATGTTCTTTGACCAAGAAATATTTTCCAATAATGGATTCCTGAGATTTGTCCTCTTGAGAATCTGCAAAGATCCAATATATGTGGCTATAGAATAGGCTTGATGATGAACTGGCATTTCCCAAAACTGTATCCAGATTTGAATCCCATCTATGACTTCTCAAAACCAAAACTGACTTGAAATCCATATCTTTCAAGGATCTGAGATAAACATATTTCCTTATAGCAAAAAAGAATGCGCTACTGGGCGATTTCGTCTAGTAGAATCTTATGATGTGGCACCCAAACTCATTTAACCAAAACATGGTAGCCTTGTGATGAACATTGTGACTTGGATTTGGTCTTGTAGATTCCTTGCCATTTGATTTGAACTTGGTGCTTGTGACTTGGCTCTCAGTGGTATGATAATATATAGAATTTAATTAGAGATTGGCCCAAGTGCCATTAATTTTATATAAAAAGACAACTATGAACAACCTGAGAGTTGTAAACAACCCATATAGCCAGAATAATACCAATTTTTTGTTGGAGCTAACAATGAGACAAATCATAAGAATCTATTTTTTCCACCCTAATTTTTACTCGAGACTTTTATCCATAGGTAATTTGGCTTGCACTGCATAGAAGGCAGTTTTTTAAGCAGCGTTCTCTTCATAAATAAATAAAAAAATCATTAGCACATTTAGGTGCCAACAACTGGCTCCTTCTGGGGATGGCATGCTCCTTGTGAGCTTCCAAGAACTAACAGACCTTGTGCCTTATCAAACCTGCATCCTAGAAACTATAACTTGCTTTCAATACTGACCACATTGGTCAAATCAAATTGTCCTTGACAATAATGCCTTGTATTTATTGGGCTGGTACTACCAAATGAAGTAAAGGCATGCTTCCAATGAAGCCATACAAATATTTGACTAACTGGTGAAACTCTTGATCTGATGCTGACAAATAAAGAGACCCATAGCATATCAAAGTGAAATTGAAAAGGGTAGCAAAGACAACCCTCGTTGAACAAGAATAATTTGTCATTTGAAGTGCTCAAAAACTCCATATAATAAGAAAAAGGATCATGAAAACTATACAAAAATACATTTTCCTGGTGTTTCAACGAAAGATCAAAAGGTCTTTGCATATCCTCTTTCTCATGATAGCATCCACTTTCAACTGTCTGCAAATCTAAACATGTTTGCGGGTTGATTTCACTGCTACTTAATTCAATAAAATTTGATATAGGGATTTTCTCTTTTTCATTTAAATACTCATAAAAAATATGTGAGCTAAAAACCTTTGAGTCTTGCAAAGAATAACAAACAACCTCTTGATTTTGATAAATATCTCCTATCACTTCATGATCAAATTCCTTTTGCACGAGACTATCACACATTTCAAACTTCTCTTGAACATAAAAATTTGAAATATTTTCTTCAAGTATAAACTCTCCCTTAATTTCTCTTTCAACAAGATCTTCGCAGAGCTCATCATACGAGGAACCTCTACTGTCTACTAACTAATGACTATCAATTTTAAACCTTTCACAACATTCTTCAATAAATGTGTCAAGAGAATAATACATTTTACAGTGCTTGATGACTACTGCATGGAATTCCCTCAATGAAGATATGCTCGACGAAGGCAAGGACTGATACCACTGTCATGCATCACCTTCCAATGAATACATAAACATATTCATACGAACATCCTCGTGATGTAGATCTAGCTGATCTATGTATTCATGAAACTTGACGAGGTGATCTGAAGGATTATCTTCCTTTCTTTCTTTGAAATGTGGAAGGAAGTCTCCCCAAATATCCATAGTAGGAACAATATTAGGAAAGCCGATAACATCAATAAAATTCAAAGGAGAAAACCTCACAACTACAATGGATTTCATTCGATCATTCGATGTCATTCTGGATCTTCCCCAGTGGAGTCATTTATGAATCGTTGAATAGTGAAGTTGCCATGGTGAAAAGCTGCAGTCAATTATGTGCCCTCTTCTTGTTCACCATCAAGAAGCAGATCTAATTGTTGTCATTTTTCCCAGGGAAGATGTCCTCGTTCCTTTGTCCTTGAAAATGGCACAAAAAATGTTAGCTCTAGAAGTCACCCTCAGAGTGAAAATGAGGTGAGTCTAGAAACATTGAACATGGGTGTGAAAATTTGTTTATATGCAGGTGAATTAACCAAAATAACAAGAGAGAAGAAGGAAGGAAACTGTCGACAAGATGATTTCATTGGGCATGGAGTCAAAGCAACCTAAAGATTGAAGTCACTCAAGCTACTTGTCAGAAAAAAGTTGTGTATATAGAATAATGGGGAAGAAAACATAAAGCATAATGTCCATCAAACGAAAGATCATTTATGTCCAATGAACTTATGAAGATACTTGACTAATACAATGATAAATAAGCAAGCTACAATAGAGTCTTTGTTGCTCATAGATCTATAAATCAATGAGAGGCTTTGATTCTCAAAAACTTTATTTTATTCAAGTAAGAGGAAAGAAAATGTATAAACAGACTGATAAACTAACTCTCATAGATCCTCAATGGCAGAGATGCTTTCAAAACACTCATGCCTTCAGGCTTACAAACTCAATGAACAATTCGTTCCTCTGATCCTAAAACCCTCTCAGGCCTCTCAGAAACTGAACCCTTGGTGTGGTCCATCTGTTGTACCTTTATAGGCAAAATAAAAGATGGATTTCTCTGTTGGCCGTAACTGAATTTCTAGAAAATTCTGTTTTAATGGATCAAACATATCTCTCGGATATTTCAGTTTTTGAGGAAACCGTCACACAACAAGATAAATGGATGCGTTGTGCGAAAAACCCACATCGCAGATTTTCGATATCTATCTTCATTTTCCCACAGTTAGCTCTGCAAAAAGGTCTGTCAGTTATGGCACAGGTTTATGATGGTGAGCTATAAATTTTCAAAAAAAACAAATTTTTTTTATAGGTCCAACTACGCATACTAAAGAAAGAAAATATATGTTGGTCGAATGCATGAAGATAGACCTCCATATATTCTTTGACCAAGAAATATTTTCAAATAATGGCTGCCTGAGATTTGTCCTCCTGAGAATCTACAAAGATCTAATATATGTGGTTGTAGAATAGGCTTGATGATGAAATGGAATTTCCCAAAACTGTATCCAGATTTGAATCCCATCTATGACTTCTCAAAACCAAAACTAACTTGAAATCCATATCTTTCAAGGATCTGAGATAGACATATTTCTTTATAGCAAAAAAGAATGCACTACTGGGCGATTTCATAGCGATTTCGTCCAGCAGAATCTTATGATGTGGCACCCAAACTCATTTAACCAAAATGTGGCAGCCTTGTGATGAACATTGTGACTTGGATTCGGTCTTCTAGCTTCCCTGCCATTTGATTTGCATTTGGTTCTTGTGACTTGGCTCTCGGTGGTATGATAATATATAGGATTCAATTAGAGATTGGCCCAAGTGCCAATAATTTTATATAAAAAGACAACTATGAACAACCTGAGAGCTATAAATAACCCATATAGACAGAATAATACCAATTGTTTGCTGGAGCTAACAATGAGACAAATCATAAGAATCTATTTTTTACACTGTAATTTTGACTCGAGACTTTTATCCATAGGTAATTTGGCTTGCGTTGTATAAAAGGCAGTTTTTTAAGCAACGTTCTCTTCATAAATACAAAAAAAAATTAATTATCACATTTAGGTGCCAATAGATCCGAAGAAAATTGTGGCAGTTACTGATTGGCCTAGCCCCAAATCAATCACATCGTTCTAACGATTCCTGGGTCTCACCGGGTACTACATAAGATTTTTTTGAAACTCTTGATAAATTGTGGCCCCATTAACAACATTATTGACGAAAGATGAATTTAAGTGGAATGACGAAATTGAAGCATGTTTTAGAAGGTTGAATCTCTTAATGACATCCACTCTGGTTTTGTGAGCACCATATTTTTCCGAATCATTTTTCCTTGAATGTGATGCGTCAGAAGCTGGATTAGGCGCCGTACTTATGCAAGATAATCATCCTATCACATTCAAGAGTAAAAAATTCAAACCAATGGAGAAACCAAAATCAACATATGACAAATAAGTGTTGGCAATTATGCATACTTTGATTAAGTGGAAACAATACTTGTTGGGAACGAAATTTATCGTGAGAATGGACCACAATAGCTTGAAGTATTTTTTAACTCAGAAAAATCTTTCATCAGAGCAACAAAAATGGGTGAGAAAAATCTAGGTCTTTGATTTTGATATTCTTTACAAAAAAAGGGAAGGAGAATGTGGTTGTGGATGAGTTACCAACAAAACTTGATAATGATGCTACTTTATGGGCTAATTCCATCATCACTCTCGAATGAATCTCAGAAGTTTAGACCGAGTATATAAAAAATCCAGGAATAAGAAGGCTAATAGAAGAATTCGAAGGCAACCCAACTGAAAATCCTAAATTCACTTGGGAGAATGACATACTGTGGTACAAATAACAGATATTTGTTCCTAGCTCTTCCAAGTTCAAACTCCAAGTTTTGAAAGAAAATCATGATTCTTCGTCAGCAGGCCATGTGGGGGTTTTCAAAACTTACTACAATATACGCCATTCCTTCTTCTAGAAAGGTATGCAATCTCACATTTAGAAATATGTAGAAGAATGTGACACCTGTCAAAGACAAAAGTTTGAAACTATTTCTCCTCTGGGCCTTCTGCAACCCCTTCATATCCCAACCCAAAAATGGTCTGAAATATCTATGGACTTTATTATTGGTCTTCCTACCTCTGAAGGAAAAGATGTTATATTTTTAATTGTCGACCAATTAACCAAATATGTCCACTTTGTCAAGATCTCTTCAAAGGCCAAGGCTAGCCAAGTCATTGATAACTATGTTAAAAATATTTTTAAACTTCATGGATTTCCCAAAGTTATCGTAAGCGATAGGGATCCCAAGTTTACTAGAAATTTTTGGAAGGAACTATTTTGTTAGGTGGGGACATCCTTAACCATAAGTACTTCATATCATCCCCAAACAGATGGCCAAACTAAAGTGATTAATAAATTCCTTGAAGGATATCTAAGGAATTTTGTGAATGATCATTAGACACAATGGATCAATTTGCTACACCTCACAGAATCGTGGTACAATAGTACATATCATACCTCAAAAAAAATGTCCCTGTTTGAAGAACTGTATGGTTATTTGCCTCCCTCTATTAAGGAGTATGTTATCAATTCTAAGGTTCCTGCCGTGAAATACTATCTAGCCGCGTTGGATGAAGTTCTACGGACTCTTAAAGCTCACCTCAAACAAGCAAGGAACCGAATGAAACAACAAGCTGAAAAAATAATAACTGACAAAGAATTTATGACATGCGATTGGGTGTTTGTTCGACTAAAACCTTACAAGCATAATTCTCTTAAAAAATAAAAGAAACACAAAATAGCTCCTAAGTTTTATGGACCCTATCAAATTCGAAAGAGAATTGGACAAGTTGCTTACGCCCTCGATATTCCAAATAAAGGGAAATTGCATGGCGTTTTTCATGTTTCTTGTTTAAAGAAAAAACTAAGTCCTATCATCCATATACAAACAAAGTTTCCTATTTTAGATGAAGAAAGAAGGTTAATTTTAATTCCTGAAGGCATCCTCGAAGTACAAACCAAATTCCTACATTCTAGAAGAATTAATGAGTATCTGATCAAATGGAAGAACCTACCTAAAGATGAAGCCACTTGGGAAGATGAGGAGTTTAGATATAAACATTCGTCCTTGCCCATGCTTCGAGGACGAAGCTTTTCAAAGAGGAATGACTTTTAATATACCGTACATATATTACAATGTCGTTAATTAATAAATTAAATCATTAATGCAATTATTATACGTTTAATGTAAAGTCGTGTCTTTTAAGACAAAAAGACGTGACTCTATTTTTTCACGTGTATTTAATGCACGCTATTGTACATTGTAGAGATCGTTGTACAATAAATTTATAAATATTAATATATATTTTGTGTATTTTTAATCTTCAACCTTCCATCAACCAACTATAACCTGTACCATACCATGCATAAACTGTGTACCAACATATATGCTTCAATCATGAACAATAAGGTATACCAACTACAACATCAATGATAAGTAGCCAATCATGTACCATATGTCAAACATGAATACAACCTATATCGTATACCATAGCATCAATCAAGTATAGACCTACAACATATAATCAATGAAGGACCAATGCATGTCCCTCATGCATATGCCAACATACATCAAGTGTATACCTCAACCATGAACAATCATCTCAAATATATGAACCATAAAAACTATGCCATATGTTGAACCAGATATACTAGAGTACCTTACTGAATCATGTAGCCAATATGTACATCAATCATGTGTCAATCCCTCATCAATATTTCAAGTATGCCTCAAGCATACTCCCCATCATAATCAAGCATAACCTTCACAATAAGTACACAAACATACCAGTACCTCTGTAGCTGACCTGAAACATTGAAATACTCACATGTAATTTATCTTCTGTCTTCAGGGACCTTGTACTATAATTTTCCCCAAACATGTCTTTTCCTCGCAAGACTAAGACATCCTGTCTCATGGGGCCTTGTGTGATAGGTATATTTCAACCCGTGGGGATGCCTCGCATGACACTAGTAGTATGACCTGCGTAGATCAACTAAACTAGTGTTTCCTCTCCTCTACAACCCAAAAACTCCCTCTCTTATCACTTATCACTACCTCAGATTTCACCATCGCAAACTTGCCAAATAGATCACCAGTTCACTAGAATATGTTCAATAAAATAAGTGAGTGAATGTACTTGTGAATGACTCCTTGAGGTGTATTTTTTTTTTCTAGGTAACCTATTTCCTTAATCTTAGGGTCTTCTTAACTTTCTTGTTACAACTAGTTTACCCTTTCATTAAAGACTTGTAACCAACTAGGGGATTCTTTACCATTCTTCGAGGATTCTAACTTCATAAGGCCATAACTCCCTAACCATGAGGAACTAGATGGCATACCACATATCACCGGAAATGACATGACTAGGAATATCCATCCATGAGTGAGTTACCTAAATTCACACTATCCTTCATGACCTTTTTCCTTGATCAAATTTGGGTTCCATAACCATACCATTGGGGCTATTAGACTTCTTCAAGGGTTGACATCAATGCCAACCAATATTTCAACAATCTCCCCCTTTTACATTGATGGAAACATTGATGGCATGGGAATACTCATGCTCTTGCTCATGCTCCCCCTGTGACCATCGCTCCCCCTATATCCATGCATCTTTTATTTCTATTCATTTCCATTCATCTATTCTTCCCTCTCCCCCTTTGACATCAATGGAAAAGGGTAATTCTCCTTGTGGCTACTCCCACTATCTACAAGCCTATGCTTTCTCTTCATGGTGATTCCTCATGTAAGTCTCTGATGTATATCAAAATCATTCAAAAGATTCTTTGCTTGTATTATTCAAGTATTTTTCCTCCCTCCCCCTGTATTGTTGTGTTTGATGTCACGTGGATCACTGTGGGGGAAAAAACTACTCCAAGTTTCTATCGAAGATACTCAAAAGTCTCCCTCAGAAGAGGTTTGGTGAATATATCTATAATCTTCTCTTTTGTCCTAATGTGTTCTAGCTTGATGTTCTTCTTTGTAGCTTGTTCCCATAGAAAGTGATACTTGATTGGAATGTGTTTCATCTTGGAATGCATCATTAGATTCTTGGAGATACCGATGGAACTTTTGTTATCACAGAGTATTGAAATGGGCTCATCATATTCCACCTATATATATTGAAATGTATGATTCATCCAGAGAACTTGAGTGCAACATGTTACCACTGCAATATATTCTGCCTCTGTTGTGGACAAAAATGCCGATGAATGTTTCTTGCTTAGCCATGATACCAGACACTCACCTAAGTAAAAATCTTCTCCACTTGTACTTCTTCTATTGTCAATCCTACCTACTCAATCTAAATCTATGTAGGATACCAAATATAGATAATTCATTTTTGGATACCATAATCCAAATTCTTTTGTTGCTTTGAGATATCTGAATATTCTCTTTACTGCCATAACATGTGCTTCTTTCGATGCTGTTTGAAATATTGCAACCTGTCCAACTGTTTGCATCACATGTGGTCTTGATGTTTTCACATAGAGTAATATTCCAATCATCGATCTATAGAGTCTATGATCTGTATCCTTAGAATCATCATCCTTTCTTAACTTGCAACTGGTATGCATAGGAGTACTCACATGTTTGCAATCTTCCATTCAAAAATTCTTTAGCATTTCTATAATATGCTTGGTCTGAGAGATGAAAATACCTTTACCACACTGACATATCTATAATCCCAAAAATAAATTCAACTCACCAAGAAAAGACATTTCAAACTCATTCTACATATCTCTGGAAAAATTCTGACTCATCCTGTCATCATCACTTTCAAAGATGATGTCATCTACATAAAATTCAATTATTAATATATTGTCTCGATCCACTTTTATGTAGATATTGTTGTCTGCATTTCCCTTCTTGAATCCTTGTTACTATATATACCTATCCAATATTGAATACCATGCTATGGAGGCCTTCTTGAGTCCATACAACTCTTTCTTCATCATGTAAATGTAATCTTCCCTTTTTGACAGTAGAAATCCTTCTGGTTGATCAATGTAGACCTATTCTTCTAATTCTCCATTAAGAAAAGTTGACTTAACATCCATATGATATACCTTGATTGTTTTGGAGCATGCATGGGTTAATATCAATGTGATTTATTCCATCCCGACAACTAGGAAAAAGGTATCTTCAAAATATATACCTTCAATTTGAGTGTATCCTTTACATACTAACCTTGCTTTGTTTCTAGTTACCCATCCATCCTTGTTTAGTTTGTTTTGGAAAACCCACTTTGTACCAATAAAGTTCTTGTTCTTCGGTCTTGGAACCAGTTCCCATGTGTCATTCTTCACTATATGATCCAATTCTTCATCCATAGCCTTGATCTAGTGTTCATTTTTGTTGGCCTCTTCAAAACTACTTGGTTCAACTATAGATAACAATGCTAGGTGTTGTTGTTCTGGTGAAAGTATTATTCTTCTAGTTTCAAATCTTGCATCTTTATTCTAATTTGTTCTGGTGGATAATTTTTATGTACTTATCAACTAGGTGTTTTAGGAGGAATCTACTGCTCATCGTCTTCTTGTTCTGCTTCTAGTTGCTCTTCTTCATCTGATTCTTCTTCTACTTCCTCTTATTTAAGATCTTCCTTCTTTTCCCTTATGTACATCAGTCTCATCAATCGTTACATTGATGATTTCCATGATTATGTTGAGTCTTGGATTGAAGCAATTATATTATTTTTTTTTGCTTGAATACCCGACTAGTATGCCCTTATCTACTCGGGAGTCAAATTTTCCAAGCCTTCCATCTTCTCTTTTGATATAACATTTTCTTCCAAATACTTTGAAATGCTTCACATTTGTTGATCTTCCTTTCGACAACTCCATTTTTCTGAGGTATCCTAGCTGCTAAGAATTGTCTTTTTATTCCATGTTTTCCGCATAATTCTGTGAATTACTTTAATGTAAATTCTCCTCCAATGTCTGATCTCAAACACTTGATTTTCGATTCCATCTCAGTTTCAACCATTTCTTTATATATCTTGAAGTCTTTGAATGCCTCTGACTTCTTCCTGAGAAATCAAACTGTAGTCATTCTTGTGTATTCATCAACCAGTAGCATGAAGTACTATTCGCCATTTAATCGCTTCATTCTTGTAGGTCCACATAGGTTAGTGTGTACATTCTCCAATGATTTTTTCGTGGAGTACTATTTTGATTTGAACTTGGTCTTGGTTTTCTTCCTTGTAGACAATGCTCACATAAAGTGTTTGCTAGCTTTGAGATCTCAAGAATTTCTTTCACTACTTCCTTCCTACTGATTTTGATAAGGTTATCAAATTTTATGTGATCCATTCTTCTATGCCAGAGCCAACTTTCATTTTCCTTTCCTAAAAAACATCTTTCGTTTCCAATTTCATTCAATACATATATGTTGTTTGGATTTATTCTAGATGTATCCACCAACTTTCTTGATCCTTCCTTCCTTATCTCACATTTTTCAAAGTCAAACAAAAGTTTGTGCCCTTGATCACACATTTGACTTACACTTAGAAGATTGTGCTTCATATCTTCGACTAGTAGAAAATTTTCTTCCGTTGCATATTTGCTTCCAAGCTTCACCGTGCTTCTTCCTATGGTTCTGGATGAGTTATAATTTCCAAAAAAAACAGATCCATATCGTTCCTTCTTCAGTTTCAGAAACATGTTCTTGTCACCCATCATATTCTTTAAACAACCATTGTTGACATACCACCCACTTTTCTTGTCCTGATCTTGTAAAGAAAGCGAGCATTCTTAAGTGTTGAATTGATCTTTCTTCCTTATCCATATCCTTTATGGTTCCTATTTGTGACTATTGGTATTCTACTTTCGTTCCTTTGGAGGAACAATGAGTCTACAATATTTGGCCATGTGTTTGAAATTGTTGTACTTGTAGCACTCTATCTCATTACTTAGTGAGCCAAACCCGTGTGATTTACGTTATGTGCTTCATGTGACTTTTTGAGATAATGTTTGTTTGAATGTCCTTCGTAGTTGATTTTTTTTATTTACAGAGGCTCTACAATTTGCATCTTTGTGACCGAAATTGTGACAAGAATAACCTCAACCAAGAAAAATAGTCTAATACCTATATGTAAGAGATATTTTGAATGGTGTTGTTCTTGTGAATCCTTCTTATTTTTTAGATGTTGCCGACTGCTATTTATGTTTTCTGAATATTCTAGGTGGTTCAGTTCTTCTCCGATTTTCTTCTAGAGTACCTTTGACTATTTCTGCATAGGTTCTTTGTTCTACTTTTTATTCTTTCATCTTGGAGCTTGATTGTAATATCCCCAGGGACGAGCCCTTGTTGTATTAATGAATTGTAAAATATGTTTTGTAGGTTGGTGATCCGAGTGTTGATAAGATGGTGGGCTTATGTGTTTATTAGGCTGAAGAGCCTAAGTGTTAAAGGCTAGGATACTATTTTTGTATATGTAATTATGCAAAACATTAATAAAGATTAAACACCATTGCAGACAGACCGACCATGAAGAAAGAGTGATGGGGGACTAAGCTTCCATAGAGTGGGTAAGGGAAAGGGGGATGAAAGGTTGTGTTATAACCAAAAGTCACCTCTGGATTGTGGCAGAGGTAAACCTAGTACCCATAAGGTTATATGTCATGGTTAATGGATCTAAAGAGGTCAAATGAGGAAGACTCAAGAGAATATCATTTTAACTCAGAAAACTTGGGCGGTATGCACAAGAAAATAAGGTCTTGATTAACTTCAACCAATAATTTGTAGTAAGGGTGAGTAAGAGGAGGAAATTGAGGAGAAGATGTAAAGGTATTCTCTGGACATCAGTTCTTCCAGCATGCCTAAGGAGGAAAACTATGAAAATAAGATCCTCTTGAATTCGGGGTTTCAAGAATCTGAAAATGCTATAACTGCACTGCAATCAAACATCCATTACAACACATTCACCAAAATCCATGTGAATCCTTCGATCATGAACATTCAGTATCAGACATAGATAAGATGGAAATAGAAGTTGGCTTTCATTAAACAAGAAATCTCATATCAAGTTACATAACCAAAGAACCAGAGCTTCATTAAAACATTACAATACGAGAGCTTAGCTCAACCATCGGCCATAAAAAAATATCAAATTTGAGTATATATACTCAAAAATACTGCAACTACCAGGAGCATGATTGGACCCCTGCATTCAAATCTTCCATTCCGTGCTCGCTCTAGGAGACTATGCGGGCATTCTTCTGTTAGACGTGAGCTCCGATCAACATGGGTTTTGCAGGAAAATCTTCTCGTAGGAGTACCACGGGATGACGGTTTAGTCCCCATGGTCAGACCTTCCATACCTTCCATTTATGGAGTGAGCCGAGGTTTCAACCACCACTCCTTTTTTCATTAACTTCCTTCATTGGGATCAGGACGAGACTTAATGCCCAGGGATCTAACATGCACTGCTAGCGACCCTTCGATTCAACTCGACACCTTGAAACCATGATGGTCTCATTCTTTAACTCACATGGGCATATTTGGATTTTGGTGCAGGTCTCATGAAATTCACACTCTTTCCTTCGTGCTTCCAAATCTCCTGGTGCCAGCTTCTCCTTCACCACATTTGTCCTGCATGCGACCTCGGGCCATGACCATAGGCCCAACTCTTGGGCGCATTGCGATTTCGCATTTTGGGGGCCTTCACATCACTTTAATACACTCTCCTAATACTCGATATTGCGAAATTTCCTTTATTCAGATCGACGATCAGATCTGCTATGCATCTGACGACCACGATTGCTCCCAAAACTCCCAAAATTCACTTCTACGAACCATCAAATTGGCTACCACCTGTCCCTATAAGATCCATGGTCTAGATTCAATCTTCATTGTATCAAGATTTCGCGTCTCAGGAAGTTGAAAGGCTACTCACCTCCCTTCTCCCGACTCCCAAATCTCAAACTTCACCAGAGTCAAATCAACAGTCCACGACTTTCCTCAATCCAACAAATCATATCAACTCGCGATTTCACATTTCACGAGTCCTCACGACTCCGCCTTTGGACTTTTCTGACTTGTGAAACTGCAAAATCGCTGATCCTGCGTCACATGCCCTTCTAAATTGAGCGGTCCAGATCATTTCACGATTTTTCACTTCACGAGTCCTTTCGACTCGCGAAACCACAAAATCTCTGATCCTGTGCCACATGCCCCTCTGAATCGGACGAATCCTACTGATTTCGGGTTTTAGGAGTTTGGTTCTTTTATGAACAAATTTAACAACATTTCAAACTTCCGATTCCCGTGACTATTTTTCACCGTTGATCTTTCCCGATGAGATCTACGACCCAAATTAAATATTTTCTCAACCTTTGATCTTGGACCTTTTCTCCAGTGCTAAATTTTGAGCAACTTTTAACCTCCTGAAAGAAAACACATCGCCAATTGATTCGCCTATTGGATCTCTTCCATTGAAGATGATCTCACCCTTCTTCTTGCACTTCAAGCCTGAAATGGACTGTTCTAGATGCTGCGCTTTGATGCTTCTTGCACAGACCGCAAACTTGGACAACCTACTGCCCTAAACAACTATATGTGATAACAAGTTGGAAAGAGGGGATAAGCTTAAGGGCTTAAGTGAGAATAATAATTTATTATTATTCCAAAGCTGTGTGAAAGACATGTTTTTATCCTAAGTCCTAGGAGAGGCAACACATGTATCTCCAACATGTGCAAAAAGGGAACGCATGTAGCTCCAAGAAGACAAGTGTCGACCTAGCCGCATGCAGTTAAAGGCTGAAGCGTCAGTTGTGTTGGGGGTTCGTCCTCCATTCTTCCATCCATTGTCTGAACCGTGTTGCCTATGCATTTGATCTCTACATACCTCATCCATCTCTGATACCATATTGTAATGTCCCCGACCATCAATCCCTCTGTCAAGCAATGCTACTACGGGAAACATTCACACACACACACACACACACACACACATATATATATATAACATGCATATTTAAAGGCATTTAACCAAACAATACAGAGTAATCACATGATTACTGCTAACATACAAAAATAATGGAATTAACAATAATTCATAATTGCAACGAAATACATGAAAACATACAAGCATCACACACATGCATTTTAATTGAAACTAAAACACATAATGATACTTATTTTTGAAAGTGGAGTAACTCCACCAACTACATGCAGACCTTCCATGAACATCCCAACCTTATACCACTCTTCTCATCATGCTCAACAGTGGGTCATCCCCAAGCTGGGACCAATCTCCACCCAGGGCAAGGGAATCCTAGACTAGGCTGAGGTTATAGGAAAACTGCACAAAGAAACTGTAAGGATTCTCTCTAGGAGCCTTCTTATGCCCACTACTCACAGACTCTCATGCCCCACATGCCTGTTCCACCTGGGAGTATACACCTTCATAAGAGCAGTCCATCGGTTTCTTCACCTCCCTCTCTGGGTCTTGGTAATAGGTGGGATCAGGAATTCTCATAGCTCCATAACTGGTGCTGGACTCTCTTTGGGAGTAAACCACTTCCCATCAGAATCTCTCACCTGGAGAGAGATGCTCACAAGCCTGGAAACCCAGTTATTCAACAAGTTTTCAAATCAATTCTCACAAGTTAAGGATAACAACAACAACAACAACAACATTTGGTTAACTCACGGGTGATAGTAGTAGCAGGAAAATTGGGTGTGGATATCCAAAAATGACAACAGTCCCACGAAGACACAGAACGGTTCAGGTAACACATAAGACAACAACCCAAATGGTTAAGCATGAACTCAGATTTGTAGTGTGGATAAACTGGGTTCACAGGACACATAGGAGACATGGCTCAGTCCACGGGTTTGCCATTGGATTTTAGGGTGCATGACAAGGAATCAACGCAGAAGTCAAACATAGCCTCAAAAAATTCATACGAAGGATGCGTGGGCTTCTCAAGAAAACATCACAGGTTGGCCATTTGAAGCACTTTCAGGAAGAAAGTGCAACACTCCAGTAAGCTGGGATAACCCAGCTAATAGAGCAGTAGTTGGGCCAGATTTGCTCAAGGAAATGGAAGAACAAATGCTAAAAATTAAGCAGAATTTGAAAGATGCCCAAGACAGGAAGAAAATTTATGCTGATAAAAACATAACCCACAGAGAGTTTAAAGTGGGTGATCATGTTTTCCTGAAAGTGAAAGCCAATAGAATTTTCCTGAAGCTGGGAAACTGTTTGAGGTTGGCATCCATATTTTGTGGGCCATTTGAAATCCTAGAAAGGATTGGGCCAGTTTCATATATGCTTGCATTACCTGCATCCATGACTATACATAATGTGTTTCATGTTTCATTTCTTAAGAAATATATACCTGATGCTAATCATGTAATCGATTGGAATGTGATTCAGGTGGAGCAAGAAGGTGTCCTGCAAGTTCATCCTGTGCACATATCGGATTGGAAAAGCAAACAACTTCGAAATCAAGCCATAGGACTTGTAAAGGTCCAATGGACTTGGTACGGTCCTAAGGACACGACATGGGAGCATGAAGATGGTATGCGAGCATAATAACCGCATATTTTTTAAGATTTGGAAAATCTTGCTGATGCTGTGTAAAGAGTTGCACTGAGGACAGTGCAAAAATAAGGGGAGGGGATTGTAATATCCCAAGGGACAAGCCCCTGTTGTATTTATGAATTGTAAAATATTTTTTGTAGGCTAGTGAGACGAGTGTTGATAAGATGATGGGCTTATGTGTTTATTAGGCCGAAGAGCCTAAGTGTTAAAGGCCAGGAGCCTATTTTTGTAGATGTAATTATGCAAAACATTAATAAAGATTAAACATCTCTGCGTGTAAACCGACCACGAATAAAGAGTGATGGGGGACTAAACTTCCACAAAGTGGGTAAGGGAAAGGGGGCTGAAAGGTTGGAAAGATGGGCTAAGCTTAGGGGCTTAAGTCCTTGAGAATAATAATTTATTATTATTCCAAAGCTGTGTGAAAGACATGTTTTTATCCTAAGTCCCGGGAGAGGCAACGTATGCAGCTCCAACCTGTGAAAAAAGGGAACACATGTAGCTCCAGGAAGACAAGTGTCTACCTAGGTGCATGCAGTTAAAGGCTGAAGCATCAGTTGTGTTGGGGGTTCGTCCTCCATTCTTTTGTCCACTATATGAACAATGTTGCCTATGCATCTGATATCTGCATACCTCACGCAGATCTGAAACCCGAAACCATGAGGCCAACCTGTGATGTTTTCCTAAGAATACGACACATCCTCCACCTGAACCGTTTGAGTTTGTGTTCGACTTCTGTGTTGATTCCTTGTCACACACCATGAAATCCAGTGGCAAACCCGTGGACTGAGCCATGTCTCCTGTGTATCCTATGAACCCAGTTTATCCACATTACAAATCCGAGTTCATCCTTAACTATTTGGGTTGTTGTCCTATTTGTTACCTGAACCGTGTTGTGTCTTCATGGGACTGTTTCCATTTTTGGACATCCACACTCAATTTTCCTATTGTTGCGGTCACCCGTTAGTTAAATGAATGTTGTTGTTGTTGTTGTTGTTATCCTTACCTTGCAGTAGTTTAGTTGAAAACTGGTTGAAGAATCAGGTTGTCAGGCCCGTGGTTGAAGAGGCGGGTTTTCATGCCTGTGAGCAGCTCTCTCTAGGTGAGAGAGTCTGTTGGGAAGTGGTTTTCTCCCAGAGAGAGTCCAACACCAGCTACGAAGCTCTGAGAATTCTTGATCTAGCCTGTTGCCGAGACCCAGAGAGGGAGGTGAAGAAACCGATGGACTTTTCTTGTGAAGGTGTATACTCTAGGGTGGAACAGGCATGTGGGGAATGAGAGTCCATGAGTAGTGGGTGTAAGAAGGCTCCTGGAGAGAATCCTTCCGATTTCTCTGTGCAGTTTCCTATAACCTCAGCCTAGTATAGGATTCCCTTTCCCTAGGTGGAGCTTGGTCCCATCTCGGGGGTGACCCACTGCTGAGGGTGATGAGCAGGGTGGTCTAAGGATGGGAGGTTCGTGGAAGGTCTGCATGTAGTTGGTGGAGTTACCCCAGTTTCAAAGATAAGTATCATTATGTGTTTTAATTTCAATTAAAATGCATGTATGTGATGCTCGCATGTTTTCATGTATTCCATTCCAATTATGAATTACAGTTAATTCCATTATTTCTGTATGCTAGCAACAATCCTATGATTACTCTGTATCGTTTGGTTAAATGCCATTAAATATGAATGTTATATATATATATGTGTGTGTGTGTGTGTGTGTGTGTGTGTGTGTGTGTGTGTGTATGTATGTATGCATGAGAATGTTCCGCATAGTAGAGTTGCCCGACAGTGGGGTTGATGGTCGGGGACATTACATTGATCCTTTCTCGGTCTACATCTAGTTGTACCCTCATCCGGACCTGTCGTAGTATGGCCTTTGACTAGTGATGATCTCATCCAATATTTTGGTTTTATTCTACTGCTGAAGATCTTTTCTTAGAGTGATTATTTTTGCTTCCAAGATTTCAATCATCTCCTTTTCTTATAACTTACCTATGAGTGTTTCTTCAATCCTTTTGTCTTCTTCTACTTAGATCTTTAACTTCGTGATTATCTATTCGAATTATTTTAAGTTGGAATTTTGAGATCCTTCTTTTTTCTTTAACTCTTCCTTGAGTGATTTAATTTTCTTTCTTTCTTTCCCCATTTCTTCTAAGGCACTGATTAATTTTTCTCTGATATCGACTTTGCCTTCTTCTTAGAAGTATTTAGAATCTTCTTCATCATATTCTACTTCCATGAATAGTAATCTTTCTAAATCATTGTCACTATCATCATCCTCGTTTGATGAAGAGTTGTCTTCCTTGGAGTAGAGACTTTTCTTGAAGAATTTATTTTTGTTCCTTCTCTTGTCTGCCTTTTCTTTTTCTTTTTCTTCTTATGATCTTCTCTTTTATCGCTACCTTTATTCTTAGCATAAGGACATTTAGAAAAAAAATGACCAATACCATCAAAATTAAAACATTTCAATGGAATCATACCTTTGTACTTGKTGGTTCCCCTTTTGAAATTCCTTCTGRAGTTTTCCACTTCTTCATATTCCTCTAAATCGTCRYTGTAGCTACAATCTAGTTTTTACTTTTTCTTGTTTTTCTTATTTGTCTTCTTGGATGCTTTGAGTGTTGCTTCCTTCGTGAATGGATTCTCTTTTTCTATCCTCATTTCATAAGTTGTGAATATTCCATGTAGCTCGTCCATGCTCAAAATGTCAATATATGTTCTTTCTTCCAGGGCTAATATCTTAGGATCAAATCTTATAGGTAGTGATCTTAGAACCTTTTGAACGATCACTGACTCGTCAACTTCTTCTCCCAGTCCTATGATAGTGTTTAATATTTAATCAACTCATATAAAGTAGGTTGCAATATCTTCATCTTCTATTTCTCAAACTTATCTCTAAGGGTTTGAAGCTTAGCTCCCTTGAATTTGGTATATCCTTTGTAGATCTTTTGAAGTTTATCCCAAAGATCCTTTGCAGTCTTGCAATGCATAACTTTTACAAATACTAAATCATCCAGACTACTTATAATGGTGCATTTAGCCTTTGAGTTTCTTTCGCTAAGTTTCTCTCCATATTTGTCAGTTGGGGGAGTGGATGGTGCTACATATCTGTCTACTACTGACTTCCAAACATCAAATCCATTTTCCTGTAAAAAGGTTTGCATCCTTTTATTCCAAAAGGAATAGTTCTATCCATCAAACCTTGGTGCTCCAATATCAGTGTATTCCATGATCTCCTTCTAGTGGTTAAACTGATTCTTGAAGGACCTGCTCTGGTACTAATTGTTGGAATACTGAGAGGGGGGGTGAATCAATATGAGAATTTTATTATCACTTTTAATGACAATATGTAATCAATAACTTCATTAGCAATATATCATCATTATATCATGAGCAGTATAAATCAACAAAGGGTAATATTCATCCAAAGAAACACAGTACACCAAAATTTACGTGGAAACCCAAATGGGACAAATCACAAAATAATTTTATTATATATCAAAATAATACATTCATTGGAAGCACCAACTTCCCAATTCTCCAGCTACAAGTGGAAGGAGGATACAAACCCCTATTCATAAGATCCAACCTAAAGGAAGCTACAACTTCTTGAATTATCTAGCTCCAACTAGAAGGACGATACAACCACTTGATTCTCAGGCTCCAACCTGAAGGAAGCTCCAAATCGCTGTGTTCTCTTGCACCAACCAGAAAGAGGCTACAACCCCCTTTCCTTGCCTCGTCCTGCTGCCCTGAACTATAAGTGTAGACCAAATATTCAATACCACAAACACTGCCACTGTCACTGTCTCATCAACCTGTAACCTATCACCGTATCCAATGTGTCACATCAACCTATCATTGTCTATGTCTCATCACCCTGTAACTGATCATCAAACAAATAGAAAATGTACCATACCATGCATCAAATGTGCACCAACATATATGCATCAATCATGAACAATAAGATATACCAACTACAATATCAATTATAAGTAGCCAATCATGTACCATATTTAAAACATGAATACAACCTGTACCATATACCATATCATCGATCAAGTATAGACTTATTCCATATAATCAATGAAGATCCAATGCATTTCCCTCATGCATATGCCAACATACATCAAGTGTATACTTTAACCATGAACAATCATCTCAAAGATATGAACCATAAAAACCATGCCATATGTTGAACCAGATATACAAGAATACCTTACTCAATCATGTAGCCAAGATGTACCTCAATCATGTGTTGAACCCTCATCAATATTCCAAGTATGCCTCAACCATACACCCCATCATAATCAAGCATAACATTCACAACATGTACAAAAACATACCAGTACCTATGTAGATGACCTGAAAGAATGAAATGATGACATGTAAGTTATCTTGTATCTTCGGGGACCTGGTACTAGCATTTCCACCAAAATTTTCTTGTCCTCATGGGACTAAGACATTTTGTTTCGTGGGGCCTCATGTGATAGGTATATTACAACTCACAGGGATGATTCACAGGACACTAGTAGTATGACATGTAGGGATCAACCAAACTAGGGTTTCCTGAGAGATTTTCACTCTACTCTACAGCTCTGAAACTCCCACACTTCTCACTTGTCTCTACCTCATATTTCACTATCGTAAACTTGCCAAATAGATCACTAGTTCACTAGAAGATGTTCAATAGAATAAGTGAGTGAGTGTACCTGTGAATGACTCCTTGAGGTGTATTTAATTTTTTTTAGGTAACCTATTTCCTTAATCTTATGGCATTCTTAAATTTCTTTTTACAACCACTTTACCCTTTCATTAAATACTTGTAACCAACTAGGGGCTTCTTTACCATTCTTTAGGGATTCTAACTTCACAAGGCCATAACTCCCTAACCGTGAGGAACTATGTGGCATGCCACATATCACTGGAAACAACATGATGAGGACTATCCATACATGAGAGAGTTACCTGCATTCAAAGTGTCCTTCATGTCCTTTTTCCTTGATAAAATTTAGGTTCCATTACCATACCATTGGGGCTACCAAACTTCTTCAAGGGTTGATATCAATGAAAACTAATATTTCAACACTATGGACACAATTAGGGGCTTTCACCCCAAATTGGACCCATAGAGTAAGTAAATACCCTAAACGAGTGTGCCAAATGGTCAAAGTGAAATAATTTGATGACTAAGGGCCAGCGGATAAGATAGGAATGGTGGAAAAAAAACCCTACCTAAGCACTAGATATCCCTAAGAGGTCATATGTATGGCTACAATAGGGGAACTCAAGGAAGGTGATTCACCATAGAAGTATGATAGAGAGATATTGTTGTCATCATTAGGTGGGTCACACATGGATATGACACAAAATATGGTCAGAATGTTTCCTTCCTGGTAGATTGTGGGTAGATATGAATATTTGATTTTGAAATCATATGTTACATATTTCCCCACTTATAGGATTTTTTATCCATAATATGACAATAGTTACAATTTGCAAGGAAGGAGAGAAGAAAGTAAAGAAAAAATATGAGTAGAAACAATTGTGAGGAAACCATGCATGGGGAAAATCATATTAGTGTGTGCAATGTGAGTTAAAGTTTTAACTCTGAGTGGGTAGTCATCCATTGGAGGGACACCAATGTGTCCGACATTAAAATGTGACCCCATGCCTAAATAACTTGTTCAACACATGTAGGAATAATATATAAAACATGTATATGAAAAAGATAAAATGGAATATCAAGAAACAATAGAATGCATGACAAGAAAATAATACTAGGAAGGGAGACATGCAAGTCTACCTACCGAGAAAGAAAAGAAACTAAATTATAATATGAGGATATATAGGTAAATATAACTACATGTTAGTATAATAATAACTAGAATATAAAACTAAATACGAGTAAGCCTAATCACTATGAAAGTAAGATATAAAATAGACTACAAAAGTAAATGAAATGAATCTAACTCTCATGAGAAGAATATAAAAATTAAATTATGAATGAGATACCAGAAAGGAAACATGAGAGTCAGAGTAGGAGAGTGATGCTTTCACTTACTTGATCAAACAAGATAATGATGGAATCTAGCCAAGGAATACGAGCTATATTGATATTTGTATGCAAGCAATCTATGCATCTATCAAACATATGTTGGTTTCCTACCTTGAGCGAGGAAGGGATGGAGACAACAACTCTCAGGGAAGAAAATGAAGTGAGTGAAGGAAAAAAAAAATGAGGTAGAAAAGGTAATAGGAGACAATGTTAGGACCTAACTAGTGAAGGAAAGAGATGAAAAGTGACAATTCTAGGGATGACCTAACACAAATAAATGGTGAATGACAACAACGTTAGGCCTAAAATAGTGAACCTATAACCCTAAATTGCACCTGACATGCATACCTGGCATCAGGCCATATAACTTGCTATCTTTACCAAGCCATTATTGAACAACTCTTCTAAAAATCATCATTTTGAAGGTGTACGTGCCCTGCACCATTACTGCCTGTGTACCCATGCTTGCTAAGCTACTACAATCCGTGTACACTCACAAAATATCGCGAAATGTGGAAAATTGCATAGGATACTGGTTTTTGGACCGTTACTTAACCATTTGAATGCCCATAGCTAGTCACCCCAACCGTTACTATCCCTTTTGGCCTATAAAATAAGGGGTTGGGGTCCCATTGCAAAAAAAGGGAAGCACGAGAGAAACTAAAATCTTCCCATTTTATCAATCCCCCTTTACCCCAATTGCAAAGCCCTTACCATTGCCCTAAGAGAGAACTAAAGAGGAGAAGAATATGTGGAATAAATTAGTGCATGGTGAAGAGGAGCCCAGGATCAAGTTCAAGGAGCAATGTCAGTCTCATGTTGTAAGTGACTTTTGTGAGATTAATATAAAGAAATACTTTTTCTGTCCCGCCAAATGATGTCTTAAACTTATATGGTTTGCTTACATTTCTTGATTATGATGTCTAACCCACTAATCCATATGTAGAATGCATGTTTGTAGTTTCTTGTTTGTCTTTTGATGAATGCAGGTCAGCCTTGGGAGGAGATTTGCAGTCAGGAAACAACCAAGCGTAAAGGGATCGACACTGGACATAGAGTTTAAGGTAGGCCTACCAGATCCCCCTCTCTCTTGTGTTTTATGTATGATTATGGGGTCATGTTGGGATAGTGATAAAAAGTAGGAGAATTTAGACGGTTAGATCTGCCTACACTTTAAACCCTTTGTGTCGTCCGTAGAGGGGTTTTCTCGCTATAGAATAATTGGCGACCATACTGGGGATGCTTCTAAGGTCTTTGGGTATATTTCTTTCTGGGTGCTTTGAATAAGTTTATTCACTACTTTCTGAGTTTCTGTAAGCTTCTGTGTCTTTAAGGGATGTTGGTCTTTCATACTAGTACTCCCTACCTGTGTTGGACTATTGTTTTTTCATTTTTTTGAGGAGTTACAGAGGTGTACACAACCTGTAGTGGACCTGCATGCATGCATACGTGCCCTGCCCCTGGACAACCCACATACATACACTTGTTGTTGAAGTGTCAGTAGCGTTCCTGTTGAGAAAAGTTTTGTAAAAAAAACAAGGTAGTCATCCTCTTCCCTGTCAAGAGTCACACTCCTCAAGGGTTTTCTTGATCTAGTACTAGTCTCTATTATAGCAGTCTGTAGCCTAGGTCTGAGTTCAGTTTAGATTTCTTTTGACAAAATAATTCTTGTGTTTTCTTTGAACAAGGTTTTTAGACAAGTTGGTGAGTCAATTTTGATCTTCCTTCTTGTTATTGTCAGTGACTCCCTGCGATCTATGATTGGGCCAAAAGCCATTTCTTGGTCCTGTCTTGTCGTCATTTTCCCCTTTTTTTCTTTGGAAGAAAATAAAATAATTCATTTTCAAATTTCTTGTTTTGAAGCATAAAACAATAAAAAAAAATATTCCATTACTTTGTTTGGTAAAATAGTTTAGGTTAGTTTCTTTGTTTACCAAGGAAAAACAGTTTTCTTAAGTTATTTACTTGAATGCTTAGGACATTAAGTGGCTCGTAGTCGAGCGAAATCTTGTTTCAAGTATTTATTTTCAAAGATATGAGAAAAGTAGTTACAAAAATTTTGGTGAAAGAGTTTCAATTGGATAATCTTTATTTGTGAATAAAGAAGTACTTTTGTTTCCAATATCATCTTATGCTCTTCTCTTTCATCTCTTAAAGAAGATCATTGGTTTCACTTTCATTCCTTTTGACTTAAGAAAAACACTAAAATTAACACCTAATTAAAATTTATTAGACTTTGTGTTTGAAGGGTTCATGAATTTAGTCTAGGATAGAGCCTTGATTTAGGATTGGAGAGGAAACTCTTCAAGGCTACAAAAACATACATAAGAGTCTGGGCTAGGGAGTGCTTGAAAGTCTAGTAACCGTGAAATTTATCTGGGACCCCCCTCTAACACAGGGGATAAACACGAGGTCGTGTGCAGAAAGGTAGCAGAGATAACCCCTCCAAAGCCGGACCAAGCGTAGTGGGGAACGCATATAGAGGGATTATCTTGGGATACCGTTGATTGCATTTTACACAGAGCTTCATGGGTCTCGAATCCATTCGAGGTCCTCAGTCATCTTCCGAAAAACTTGCTTTCGATACCCTTGATAGGTTTTTGGCTTGATACCCTTCTCATTGCGGTCCACCCGACTGTCGACTGTACCCGCCTGGTGATTGTTCGTGCACTGGAAACATAGTTGTCTTTATCTTAGTGACTTACACAGGTGACTGCGGGGGTATACTGCGACACCTAGGGAAAACATCAGACCACTCTTTGCAGAGTATACCTGGAGAGCGCTTCCGTATTCGAGTTTCACTTGCAATGGTAAGTTTCTCTAGTGTTGGTTGTTTTAACTGTTCTTCCAACTAGTTAGTGATCTGCTTGTCTTACCTCATAGGAAATTTTTCTAGTGTGTTCTGGTTTAAAAAAAAAAAGATTATAGAAATCCCTAGCGTGTCTTTGATATTCTCACACAGTGGAGGATCAAGAGCTCTGTCGGTCGCGAAGGCTTTTGGGCCTGCCCCTAGTTGATCTTAAGACACCCCTGCCACCGCTAAGGTGAAAACTAGACCAGCAAGGGTCTTTTGAGGCGACTGGGTTATAGGAAACTGTGCCCAAGTCATCTCCGAGAGGAGAACATTTGATTCCAGAGGAACCAATCATTTCTGACCTCAGAGCACAAGCTCTTGGTCCATATAACCCTCAAATCACTGATCTATTGGTGCCCATCGTCGTACAGGTTCAACCTTAAGAGCACCAGGTAGTGTCACAAGCAACGATGGAAACAAATGCTGCTACTTCTTCAAGGAATACACATATTTCCTCTATGACTATCACTACAGGGGGTGTTTCTCCTCCTAACCAACTGTTGTCGGTCTGGGCCACTATGGTCTTGACTACCTCTACCTCGGGGAATGGTTTGATTCCATCTATGCCGATGATCACTACTCCTTTCACCCAGAGTGAAATATGCCCTCCGTTCTCATACGAGATGCCTGGCTTCGGTACGAGCACTGTACTTTCCTACTCCACTCTACAGACTTTAGGTCTCGGGGAAGGGATCTCCAACGCTCCTCTGCAAGGATCTATGGGGGGAACTTTATATCCCTATAGTGCTTTCCCTTACGGAGGGGGTCATATACCTCCTTCATCCCCTTCACTTGGTGGAACTCACAAGCATTCCACTGAGCTGAACGTGAATTACAGTTCGCTTGGATCAGGGAGTCAAGGACTACCTTCTTATAACATGCCGGTAGGTTCTACACCATTCTCTTTGTTCGAATCGTTTGATAACAACACTTTCTTGTCAGCTACCATCTCAGCCGGGGGCAACCCTGGTTATGGACAAAAAAATACTATGCAGGGTACTATTCCTACATAGGGGGTAAACTTAGGAATTCCTTCCCCACAAGGACCATGGCATCCATGGCAGGGATCTGTTCCCTTGTTAGGGATGCCAACCGAGGGCAACCCTTCCCAAAGTCCTTGGAATGCGACACAATCCCAACCCTTTACGTCCTATTACGGGAGTCAGCTGATGATGTCTCAACAAGCACATATTATGTATGTTGGTCATGGCCATGGTTATTACTAGAAACCCGACCAACAACCTAACTTTTCTTGGCAACCTAGTGCCAGCCAAACTCCATGCTCATTTTTCCCTGGTTACAATGAACAACCCAAATTACCATTTCTGGCAACTCTGCACTTGGTAGACATGATAAGGTTATTAAAGGACCCCATCTTTCACGATCCGCATTGGCCCCTATGTCGACCAAGTTTCCTTCGAACATCCCAAAGTTCGAGGCCAAGCCTAACGAAGATCCAGGCGATCATGTGACTACCTTCCATTTATGGTGCTCATCCAATTCTTTGAGAGACGAATCTGTCCAATTACGTTTGTTTCAACTCACTCTCATTGGGAGTGTGGCGAAATGGTACATCGAGATCGACCACTCAAGATAATCTTCCTTTGACGAATTGGAAATGGTTTTCTTAAACCATTTCCAATTACCTGTGAGATACGATGCCGACACCGAATTGCTAGCCAACTTTGAGCAGACAAAAGTGGACCATATCTTAGATCACATCCGAGAATGGAGACACCAAAAGAGTTTGATAAAAGTGCTAGTCCCACCAACATTCATGCTTGAGTGGTTCCTTAAGTCTTTGGTACGTTAGTTATTTAAAGACGTCGCAACCTCGGGGGTCTTTTCAGAGGAAGAAGCGATAATGAGAGCCCAATAGCTAGAACTGATTTAATCTTAGTCTAGTTTACTTTATGAAGTTTTACCAGATGCACCACGGTTTATACTTGACAAGACGAGACAGAGATCTAGACCACATGCCGATGGTATTGTAGGTTCATCGAAAACAAAGCCCGCTGATCAATTGTCAAATCAATTGAATCAATTGTAAATACATCAGACAATGACCAACCATACCATTGGTTCGGCTACTCCCCCTACTCAAACATCAGATGTACACAATGTGCAATCGACAAACCCAAAGGTCACCCAACAACCTGACGGAAAGAAGAAACAACGAAAGAAGGGTAAGGGGGATAAGAAACCTACCAATAATTCTAGCGAGGGAAACACTGAAAAGAAGAAGTCGAAGTATCTTTGTAATCTTTGCAAGGAAGACCATTTGACTCACCAGTGCCCTCGGTTTGTGGAGGCCCAAAAGTTATTGGCACAACAACCACCTACTGTGTTAACGGATCCATTTTCGCATGGGAAAATTTTAGCTCAAGCCTCTTCAAGCATGGAAGGGGCCGGTCAAGGACCCCCTCCATCTTCGAGTAATCCTGCGTCTGTGAATGTGTATATGATGAAAGGTAGTGTTGACATAATGACTAGGACACACGACTACGAAATGCCAAACACCTCTGAGAAGGGTAAAGAAGCTGAAAACCCATCTATTCCTCTCCAGATTGAGAAGACGTTGGGAGAAACAATGACACGCATCCCCAAAGGTGCGTTCAATAAAGCTTCCCACAACCCAAACACAAGGGCCGCCTAGAACTACTCTGTTGTGGAGGATTTGTCACAAACCTCTTATGCAATGTCTGCTTTGGATGTCCTCTAGAGTTTCCCTTCCCAGAGAAAGGCTCTGTTAGCTACCTTAGGATCTGCTGAGACTTGTAATTTGGGAATGATCATGCTTGATATGACCGACTTAAAACCTCATCTTCCTTACCATGTAGCATTTCAGATAGTAGTGGCTTACACCATGAAAAACTTTACTCGAAACATTTTTCACACGGTGGTTGATGAGGGCACCTCGACATGCGTGATGTCTTTGGTGTGTTGGAAGGCCATTGGCCAACCCGTTTTGTCTCTGTAACCTAATATTCTTACCACTTTCTATGGTCGTTTATTCCAACCACATGGAATCATCCCCTCTTTTCCCATGCAGTTAGGAGGGAAGACCGTGTGTGTCAAAGTTGAAGTGGTTGATGCGTCTCTCAACTACAATATCTTGTTAGGAAGGAGTTGGACCTATGCTATGCAAGCAGTGTTCACAATAGTTTTTTGGGTCTTGTTGTTTCCACACGAGGGCTGGATCGTGACCATTGATCAATTATCCTTTTCCCAAACTGATCCTTCATCAAGGGTATCCACGGTCCTGATGATTGATAACCCTCATCCCGACATCATCAACATAGGGGTTGGTTTGTGCCCACCTTTTATGGGTACTTTCGATTACCCGCCTTCGACTGGAAATTTCCATTACATGTCAGTTGTCCCCGACCAACCTAGGGCCAAAATATTTCAAATCTCATTGTTTCGCATGACTTACTTTAATGATCTATGGACTCTTCCTTCCCCATCAGCCATGATGGAAGGGACATGGCACCATGGCATGGCCATGCCTTTGTCTGCGATAGAAGTTGCGTACTCTATAGTTCAACGAGTTTCCGCCAACCCTGATCTAACTCCCACACAAAAGTTGGATCCGGTTCTCGAGCCTACATGGGCTCAAGGTTCCCTCACCAATAATGATTCTTTAGACTTAGTCTTGCCCTCAGCTGAGGCGATTATTGAGGCAATGACTAGTCCGAACAAAACCTGGGAAAATCTTCATCACTGATCTTACTTCCTCCCAGAGTTAAGAAGAATTGAAGCAGATGAATTCACTCTAGCTATGAATGGAGATAAGGCTTGTCCTATTAATCCTTTGTCTACAAACACTATTTACACTGAAGGAAATATGGTGAACAATGCTCAAATGATACCTATCAATATCTCTAGAATCCCTGGCGTCATGGAGAATATCTTCTTCGGAGCGGACTGCTCCCCTGAGGAGATTCAAATCTACACAAATTTATTTAAGGAATTTGTTGGCAGCCATTTCACATCTTTATCCTATCTTTATAAGCTTCCCACACAAGTGTTTTGGAACCCTTGATTTTCATCACAATCTTCGAATAAAACAACACTATTATTTCGCGCATTTGCACACCTGCCTTTTGTTCTCGTTTTCACGACTGCAAGCGTGAAAACTTTGATTTTAAAGTCACATCAATAGCATTAAAATTGTCACTGGATTATTATGGTTACTCTTGTCTATGTGTTCATTACATTTCCAATTTAATTGTAGTCACACAGTTGGAAAGACACCAAAATCTTTACTCATTTGGCATTCTTTTGTTGTTAATATGATTTCATTTTTTATAAGATTGTGATGATATTATAATGAGTGTCATCAAGTCCTTAATACATTGGTGGTTTGATGTTTTATAGTCTTTCATCACTTTCCTTGGCGCATTGGTTTCATGAAAACACATTGACATTATGGTTAGACCCTTGGTGCAATCATACCATACAACACATACTTGTTATGATCGAACCCTTGGTGCTGATTTCGAAACATTGTTTTGATTTTAATGCAAATTCTATGCTTGTGCAAACATTGGGGTCAACTTACCATAGTTTTCGTTAATTTTTTGGATGGCATTACTTTTAACACATTTCAATAGTGATTTGAATCACCATATGCACCGTCGGATGTACATTTGGATATGACTGTTTTGCATGGGTTGGTTTCTTTGGCCCGATATAAGTAGTGAGTGGGAGATCCATCAACATCTACCTTATTTAGAAGGGCTGTGGTGCATGAGTCTTCTGATGATGCTCTGATTCACCTTCTGTTATAATCAAATTGACTTGACGATGTTGAAAAATGCGGATATGTTCGTTCCACCACCCCCGCACACTTTGGCATTAATGTCGCCTCCTATCCTGGGTTAACTCTGTTGGTTTCGAGGAAGTCTGTGAGCTATTCGATCCTGTGAATACCCTGTCCAAACCCTTGCCTGGTCACCCGGTTCACTGTGTACTCCCGTCTATGGCACCTGTGGTGCGCATAGAGCCTAATGGTAGCCAAACACTCTTGTTGTTCGACAATGCTCGTCAGGATTTGGAAAATAGTGGCTGGCTGGTGTTTATCCAAAGATTTGAGGGTTTCAACCTTTCGGTTGCCCAACAGTTCGCCCTCACCTTTGACGGATGCAGGGCTAAGGTCGGAGACATACAGCTCGAGCTAAATGAGGAATTCCTAAGCTCAGCTACAGGAATACCAGCTACAGGGCAAAGGTGGTTTAAAAATTCCAAAGTGGACGAGGTGCCATGGCCGCTCCTATTCACATCAAGAAATATTGTTACCTGTGATAGAGGTATGCCTTTCACTACCCTCAAACCTAGGTGGCAAGATCTTTTGGCAATTGTTAAGCAGTTTGTAACCTGCGAAGGTCATTATGGCTTGGTATTTCTGTATCATCTTCGATTATTGATGAATTTTATAGGCTACCCTCTGAATATTCCACATTATATTTTGCGTAGTATGTACAAGATGTCCAAAAGATTCAAGCGTGAGAAGGCTGATAGCAACCTTTTCCATCACTTCTTGATCAAAGTTATTTTCGTTCATCATTTGAGCCTTCGTGGTGACTGTTGGAAAACCTTCCTATCAAGGAATGGCTTTTCCATTCCCGAGTCTGTCCAAGTGGACAAGGTTGTCATTAATGAAACTCTGGTTGGACCAGCCGTGCCACTTCATATCCTTCTACCCCCTGTCAAACCCTCGGATTGCCCCAACCTTGACCTACCTGATACCATGGCCGACCCCTGTACTAATGATAATACTAAGGCTGTCAAAAGTCCTGTGAGGAAGAAAGGCAAAGGTGATACTGGTGTCAACAGTAAGGGGAAGAAGAATGCACGATGGATATCGAGATGTTCTAGGAAAAAACCCAAGAAAAACGTTGACCAGAAGCCAATAGTGCTGAGCGAGGACTCAGACTCTGAAATTGAACGTTTCCTAGCCGAGGAATACCCCTACTCTCATGGCCTATTCTCTATGGAACCCTATGACTATGTCTCCAACTTACCTCCATGCCTCAAGAATGATCCTAAATTCCTGGGAATCAAGCTACACAAGGAAACCCATGGTAACTTGAAAGAACCCTCGCCTGTGATGCCAAAGCCCGATCAATCACCATGTACCCAATGCAATTCCTGGCTTGAACGTTATTACACCAACGTTCCCCTGTTGCAATCTAAGATCAAATCGTTAGAGGAAAGAGTGACAGTGTTGTCAAAGGAGAACGACAGGCTACAAGCCAATGAGAAGAAACAAAAAACCACCGGTTCAATTGTTTTCAGAAACGTCGAAGCAGCAACGGCCTTCATAAATTCAAAGTTATCATGATCGAATCATTTTCTTACTGCCCAGGTATGTATTTCAACATCGATTTTGCTTTATGAGTTGGTTTGAATTAATATAACTGATTGGGTTTGCTTTCAATTACTTTTGTTCGTTTTAAAATGATTCTGTTGTTTTCAAATTACCAAAAATGATATCATTATGAATCATGTACAGAAGATTCGTTTGCTAAACTCGGACACAACTATAATTTGGTTAATGCAATTTTATTGTTCTCAGATTAGTATAAAAAATTGAATTGATTTTCGATTCGGTTTGGTTTGCTTTTGAAACAATTCTATACGTTTGAATTAGGGTAATCGATTGGGTTTGCTTTCGATTAGTTCTATTTGTTTTCAATAGATTCAAATCAATCCTGTTGACTTCGATTTACCAAAAACGAGTTTGTTTTGTTTTGAATGAATATTTTCACTTTGAATTATGATTGCATTCGGCCTATATAAAAGATTTGTTTGCTAAAGTCGTATAGTTATGTTTTGATTGATACGATTTTGCATAACGATTGTGTCGGCCCCAAATTGGTTCGATTCATTTCTGTTTGGTTTTATTTGCAAACGATGTTGCGTGCATTGAATTAGCATAATTGTTTGTATAATGCGATGGATTCAAAGTTAGATTTGATACGGTTCTGTTAGTTTGGATTTAAACGATTCTGTTGAGTTTTGAATTGACATATTTTGTCTATATTGGATTCGTATGAAAGATTTGGCTAAATCGATTATAGTCTGTTTGAAATTGATTCAAAAAATGATTTCATTGGTTTCGATTTTTAAAACGATTATGTCTGCTCCGAATTGGTAATAAAAGTTGTGTGACAGATCGTACATATCCTGTTATCATTTGATTGATTCAATTGCGATTTCATTTGTTTCAAATTGGCATAAATATTTGGTTAATTCTAGCATGAGCGATTTGCTTTGTGTTGATTTAATAATTAAAGATTTGGTTTAATAATTCGAATATATTTCTGTTAGTTTTGGATGGATTTAAAAACGATTATGTTTTCAAATTAGACCAGCTACAAAATCGTGAGATTCTGTAGCTAGTCTTAAAATTAGATTTTTGTTAGTTTTACAAATAAAATATCATCTAAACTTGTCTATTCTTGTCTACTTTTAGGTGCATACGAATTTCAATGACAAATTGGGCATGCTGTGGCAGTTTAGGAGATACTTTTATGATGCAGTTTTGTTTTAGGTTGTTAGCTTAGGTCAGAAATAGAGACTTGGGAGATTATCCCCAGATTTTTTGTAAACTGTTTTTGATAATTCCCACAGGGATGTTTTACCCTGTGGCCTTTATAAACTCATTTATTTTTGTAATGAACCCATCATCATCGATTGTGGGGAGAACCAGACTATGGATTTATAACACAGACTGGGATGAAAGTTGATGTCTTGTAACATCTTTAGCTTTCAATATATCAAACTTTTATTTCAATTTTCTTCATATCAGTTTGCAATCAATTATCGACTACTTTAGCTATCATGATTCATTGCAGGTTGATGTGATTTGGTTTATGTGTTGTCCATATCTAATGTCTCTTATTTATTTTTAGTACAACAATTACTCTATTTCAATTTAATGAATAAAGGTTTATCTTTTTCGTTAATTGAACTGTTCTGTACAAGTCTTGCACAGGGATTTATCTAACTGCGATGATTTGTAAATTATAAGATTGGTGTCATTTTTTATGTCTTGTTTGTCCTGTCATTTATATTCAAAGAGCACTGCTACTTCTTTTTTACGAGAAGCCTGTGGAGAATCTGGTGTGGGTTTCCTCCCATCGAACAGATGAATCAACTATTGTATGCAGGACAAACCTGAAGCGTTACTTCAGGTCAGTTTGCTATTTGTTCTTTAATAGTTAATTTATTAGTGTTATTTAAGTATTTTAGATAGGTATATATAGTTTAAAGTTATAGTTTAGGATTATTATTTTAATTACTCAGCTTAGTTAGTTTTGTTTATTGCTTTTCTTTTACATTAAAAAAAAAAACAATAGTATTGCTGTCATAGGACAGTTCACAAATGATTTTAGCAAGTTTTCATTTAAAATATGTAATCTGTAAATATTGTACATTTGTGATTGATATTTAATTGTGTTGATAGTTGAACGTTAAATTTCATAGAATTATTATAGTATTAGACAGTAAATTGTATATATTTATTTCAGTTTTGTTTATTAGTTTGCTTTAATTGTTGTTTTCATTTAGATTAGTTTCTTTAGTTAGTTTTCTTTCGTTTTCCTAGGACTTAGATCGGCCAACGGAGCCGCTAAACCCATCAGGTTGGATCATCCCAAATGGCTTGGGTTATTTAGACAACCCCGGACCGGATCCACTCTTCTAGTTGGTGAGCGTTCATTTTCGCCCGTCAACAAATGGTGCTAGAAGGAGGGCAGACTGACAAGCTAGCCTTGTAGGAGCCTTTATTTTAAATGTATTCAATTTCCTCCATGGCTCCCCAAATCACTATGTTGGAACATGCTTTGAACTTCTCATTACCCGATGTTCCCAACGAGACAGTCTCACTCTTGTCCAAACTCACCTTTGATGGTGGAGGCAATACATCTGCTAAAGACCACCTTAACAAGTTTTGGTGCAAATGCATCAAACATGACATCTCAGATTTAGGATTTTTATGCAAACTGTTCACTTTTACTTTTAGAGGTCGAATCAAACATTGGTTTGAATCCTTTCTAGCATGTCACATTTTTGACTTATATGTGAGCATGCTCACATATATGTGAGCAGGCTCACATATATGTGAGCATGTGAGCCCCTGGTTTCAATTTGTAGATGAGTTTCTAGATGCTTTTGAAATTTATGATTTCGATCAATTATGTGAAGAATTTCATACTTCGCTAATCAGTGGTGATTCATCTTCATAAGACTTTTTGACAAGAGTCTATCATATCCTCTGTAAATTTAATCTCGATGACATGTCATTGGCATTAAATCTCTTCTATGATGCTTCCATCCCTTCCATCCAGTCATGTTCAATCACAAATGAATAACTAATTGCAAATCATATCACTCAACTGCAAGAACAATTCTCGTCACAAGAAGAGAAGGATCCTTCCGATAATGTTGAACAAGTTAGGGAGGCAGAATCTATTGACCAGGTTCTTATTGACAACCAAACTAGTTTTTCCTTTGAATCATTCTATTTTCAGTCTACGACAAGCATGGAAGAAGATTCATTAATGGCTCAAGGTGAATATCCTCATTCTTTTAACTCATGCTCTAATCAACATTTGAAATCAGTCATTGAAGAACACTTAAGCGACGAAAATCGTCTTGAATGTTCTAGTACTCCTATGAAACTGATTAGAGAAGAAGTTACGCAACTAGAAGAAGAAACTTTAAACCTTCATCCTCAAAATTCACTTTGTTCACAGGAAAGACTAGATGTTTGTCACATAAATTTTGAATTATCTATCACACAAAAGACAAATCCAGATGATCATATTATGTTGAGGAATTTGTCACCAAAACAGAGTGAGAGTTTTAAAGAAAGTGAAGAGAATTGTCTTGAGAATACCATTGTTGAGTATCATAGTTCAAGAGATTCTTTTCATCTTCTTATTTCTGATTCCTTTTATTCTTTATATCCTGATCTATTCCTAGACTCTGTTGGACTTGACATCTTACCTACAACATCCTACTCTATTCCACCACAATCATATCCTTTCGATATGCCAAATTTTGGTGAAATTAATTCCAAACCCAATATTGATAAACTTGGATTTGATGCTTGT